>JACEGR010000964.1:0-200523 GCA_014170235.1 Listronotus bonariensis | reverse complement strand
AACGTCGTATCCCCAGCAACCCAAATTGTTCAGTGCAGACAAAAAACCCTCTGATTTTAATAAAATTGAATGAAAACCATTGTTTATTGTTTTGGGTTTTTGGTTAATTATATACCGTATATTGCAAATTAATATTTTATACAATAATATATTTTCAAAAAAAATAGTGGGTTACGACATTTTTGTCTTTATGATAATTGTGGCATACGACTTTAAAGAATTTTAATATAACATTAAAGTAAAGGGATTTGAAAAAACGAAACCCGTATAATTCCAAACTTATCATTTATTCTAAAAAAATACATAAACTGATATTTCTTTTATGGAGATGTCTAAAAAAATTAACTTTTGTTTTTTTTTAACGCAAAACGGGATTTTGTCATAAAAAGTTTTTACCTCGGATGGCAAAACTTGTGTGAGTTCCTGTAAGTGGTCATACTTGGCTTTAGAGATTGGAACCCTATTTTTGTATAATGGTTGATTAGTAGAATGGACAGTTGGAATGTTAAGCCTTTGAGGAAGTGGATTATAACTTTCTTGCTGATAGTCTATTTTATAGTATATCTGGCCATCTGGTGCATACTTAATACATTTGAGATCATGAACAGTGGGTTCATTTTTTTTATTCCGACCTGGACGAATAGCGTGGTATCTGAAACTATCTTTAATGTTAAAGTTAATAAAAAAATCGTGAGTAAGATAGTGGACTTCAAAAGGGAAAGGATTTTTTCTGGCTTCTTTTATAAAAATTGGATACTGACTTGGTAGATGAATTTCTCTTCCCTTTAACTTTCTTTCAATTAGTGCATGGGCAGAATCAACCTCCATTTGTGTGTGGCCTTTTTCTAAATATTTTTGAAAAATTGTCACATTATGCTTCACCGCAAAGTTTAGAAGAGCGTTTGCTAACACAGTATTCCTATTTTGGTATCCGCATCCATCCGAAAAAATAATAATATCTTTTTTCTCCGTAAGGCAAAACTTTTCTAAGTGGTTTATGATACATGTAGCAAATACTGATGACTCAAGTTCGCCTTCCGTTTCATTCCAGCAGTAGTTCACGCAATGTTGATCACTTAAATTATAGATAGAAAAGTTGTGTACTTGCAATTTACTTTTGAAATAAAGTTTGCTAGCGTACAACATTGGGCAGAGCTTAACTGCCTGCACATCCATAGTAAATAAATAGCATTCTCCATTCAATGCAGCTTCTTTATCTTTTCTCTTCACGCTCCTTGCCAATTCTTTTTTGTGATATGACAATCATATTCTTCTTTAGAAATTTGTCCCACTTTGAAGGAACAACATAGATCGCACTGATCTTTCTTTGGTCGGTGAATAGAGACATTCATTTCAGCTAACATTGACATAAAGGCACAAATGGATAGTGGAGAGCTTTGTTGTTCCTCACAGTGTTTTTTGTACAAATTATAGACTTCTGTTTTATTTTTAAAAGATTCTTCTAAGTAAAATTTTTTGGTATCCACTCTACAATAATGCGATGGTAATTTGGGAATTAAGTTTATAAAATCTACCATCAAGCCTTTTCGTTCATCGTTTTTTTCTGTTTGTTTGTTTTTATTTTAGGTCCTTTACATTTCTGCATTCCGTGAATAGTTGGATTGATCACCCAATCTCTAACGGATCTTTCATTTAGTCCTAATGTACTTAAAAAATCTTTTTGCAGACCTTTAATTTCCTACTTTCTATTTGAAGGCAATAATAAAATGTACCTTTTCTTCTGGACTCGGTTTGAACATAGGACCTCTTCTTCTCTTCATAAGTTACAAGCGACCTTACGTAATGCCTTTTATCATTCCAATTTAGTTTCCAAAACATATCGAATATTTCCATCCTTACTTGTTCACTTATACTACAGCAAGATCTTGCTATCGATTTGCAATCACATACAATGCCCAATTTCCTAGCAGGTCTGGTCAATTGATTTCCATTTTTATCTTTTACACTTGATTTATATTCTTTGCCCTCCATTCGAAACTTCTTATTTAGTTCTCTGGTCCATGTTGATTTGTCTTCTTTTCTCTTTCTTGTAATAGATGATTTTACAACATTTCCATTCTCCTCATCCGATGTATTACTACTACTTCCTTCTTTATCTGGTAAATAATCAGTTTCTGATTCAGTTTCAAAATTTATTTGATCTGTATGAGATTCAGATATTTCTGACATATCCGTGTTCTTCCATGAACAGGAAGGAACTTCTAAGTCTTCTAAATTATTTAAAAATTTGTCAAGATCATTTTTTTCCTGTTCGTTTTTTTTTATAACCAGCTTGAAAATTTTCTTCATTGTCTAGTATTTCTTCTTCCTTAAAATAAAATACAATATTTATTAGTGACAAACAATCATTATCAAAAACTATAGATTTAAATAATTCAACTACTTTAGAACAATTAATTGCTAGTATCTACCTGTACCGTCTGATATTGTTGCACACAGTCCTTTGCCTTTTCGCTTTCATACAATATAACATCATCTAATATCGTGTATTGCGCTGAGCTGTTTTCTGTTACATTGATTTCTTCAAAGAATACAGGAATATTTTCTATGAACTGGTCATTGAGGTTACTTGACGTCAGGGTGGTCATTGAGGTTATTCGGTCATTAGGATCAAATTGGTCAATTTCATGTGGTATTAAAAGTTTTTGATTTTTGTTATTTCTTATATCACTACTTGGACTTTTATTAAAAGTTTTGTTGCTTGAGTTAATAGCAGCCGTAAGAGCCAAAATTTTAGTTGTTCTGCTTGACATCCTATAAAAATGAAGTAATAATTAATCCTACAATTATTATTAATAGTCAAAATTATTTAAAAATGGCAGTTTGTTTGTGGGTTAGGAATTATTTTTATTGAAAAAATGTCGTAACCCACAAAAATACAACATAATTAAGAAAAATGCAAATTGTCGTAACCCAATAAAGCATTCTTTAGGGAGGAATTATGCTATTTAAAAAAAGAATACATATTTCTAATTAAAAATAAGTCACTAGACACCAGATTAATTGTTAAAATATTATTATTATTGCAAAATACGTACCTGTTATTTAAAAATCACAAAAACTATTCAAGCAGCACTTATACTTCACAAAGGTCCATAACAAACTGTGCCTTACGACATATTGGCAAAGCAACCAAAACATCATGCTGATACGACGTTTTGTTGCGGCGCATAAAACAAATATTTACATCTCGGGCGGCTTACGGTATTTTGCTGCGCGATGCTAAACCATGTGACGACTTAAATAGCGCGAAAATCTAAAATTGTTTGGAAGCTACCACATATTACAGTATCCGATGCTGAACGACTAGAACTTTTACAGAGAGTTGGAAGTGGAACTGAATTGGATATCGGTTTTAGAAGCTGGGAACTCACAGAACATCCTTCAATACCGATTGGCAAACACCTTACATGGACCATTAAAACTTCTGTGCAGGTGGAAAGACCAAGATGGATAATTTTAGGTTTTCAATCAGCTAATTTTAAAACGGATTGCATTCATCGCCTCATAGCACTTCGTTTAAAAATGTTTGTACGTACCAATACTATACATTCCAAATTATTTTATTTTTTACATTTCGTCTTCGATATTGGCACTACAAAACATAAAGCAATTTAGTTTTTTTGCCGTTTTCGACAAAACAAGATTCTCGTTTTGCTTATGCCTGCTATCAAATGATAAATAGGTACTTGTTCTTTATTTTCCGACTCCTAGTGTTCATTATTTATTTCATGTTCAGGGAATCAGTAAAAAAATCTGTGAAAGTTACTTTCTTGAATTATTTTAAATAGTTTTCAATTAGTGTCGTTTTCTTAAAATGGTTTACACTATTGCTGAACGCGTCGAAATGATTTTTATTTATTGAGCTCAAAATCGTTGCTTTGCAAGAACGGGAGCTATATTTAACGAAAGACATCGTGAAAGGAATGTTGGACGTGAGTTAGTAGCAAAATTTATTTAATTCCGGATATATGTTTATAGAAAATTTTCTTCATAAAATCACCCTTTAAAGTTTTGTGCCGTAGCTAGGATATACGGTGTATATTAATTTGGTAACACGACTTCTTTAAGCCACCCTGTACATCCAACATACAATTATTTTTGTCGAAATGTATTTTCTTATCAAGCAGGACTTTTTTAAAGAGGCATTTTTTTCGTAAAGTAAATAAATAAAAAGTTTCTCATTTGGTAAAAACTTTCGAAGGCACGCTGTATATGTAACTAATTTTCATTTACTTTTTTAGATTACCCAAGTTTTTGCTGGCTAATTACACTACGACCGAATCCTAAAAACCTTTGTTGGAAACTTTTATTAAAAAACTCTGTACTGTTGGGTTCATAAATAAAAAATAATATAATTTCGTGAAGTTCAAGAAAAGCATATATCGGCGTACCTAATGTAGCACTGTACAATACTTTATTCATAACTTTATTCCTTATCTAACCACCTTGACAATTTTTTAGTACAGGTGAGCGGATCCTAGCTACGTCCTTGCTTAAAACTTAATTTTATTATTTATCACATTTAAGCAGTCGGCGAGACATATTTTTTTGTCTAATCGCTACCTGCTAGTGTTCACCGCACTAAAACTCAGTGGAAGGAATCAAGCTTGCACGACGTGTATACTTAGCTTAGTTTTACACAAACGTTAAATATTCTTGTTTATTGTTGTATACAAAGCCTTGTGACAATAGCAATTATTTTTTTATATATAAAGTGAACTGTTTAATGGAAGTCAGGGTTTTTTTAAAAGAATCATTTGTTTTTTTATGTTTAACAAATAAGTATTCGTAACATTGCAAAACTCTATTTTGCATATTTTAAAGCAACAAGTCTAACCTTTAGTTTTAAACTCTACTTGTATCTTAAGAGACAAGCAAAATTTTTAAATCAACATTTTAAATACAGAAACTAAACAAAAGTTTAACTTCCAAAAATGTAAACGACAATTTAAAAATTTAAGATAAAGTAAAAAATTCTATTTACTTTTTTATTTTTGATTATTAATGACACAGTTCAAAATTCCTATTCCTATTTTTATTATCTAAAATAATTAAGGAATTGTTCCTCCTTCAGGGAAATGAGAGCTGAAGCTAAATTAAAATAATAATACTTTTTTATTCAACCGAAAAATGCATATAATAAAATTATAATAATGGTGATCTTGGAATTTGGGCACCCATTACGTAATTCTTTCAAAATATCATATTTTTGTTAAATACAAACTCATTAAAATTGGGTAGTGTTCTCTATAGCGTCGTATTTAAAAATTATTAAAATTTTCTATTTTACTTTTGTACTATTTTTTGTACATATGCAACATAAGCAGCAACCCCAGAAAGATCCCGATTGACCACAGTACCCTCTAGTGACATATTTAGAACTATAATTTAGACAAAAAATCAAGCCCGTTTTGAAAGCATGTCGATTACACTCCTTCTTCAAGGTCTCCTTAGTTTAGCCTCTGTTCGCCAATAATGGTCCTTTGTTATGACTATGAAGGTTATGACTTTATTTTGCGTAAACGACTAAGTGACCGTTCAGCGCCAGCGCTATTAGTTTTAAATAATTTTAATAAATTTGAAAATTGAAGTACTTGCTGAAGCCCTCCCAGGAAAAATTTATGGGTGTGCCACTGATTGAGGGGGCGCTAAAACAGAAGCGGCGGGGGGGCAGCCGCCTGCCCCTGCACGCTACGCCACTGTTTAAGTATTCATGACACACTTGTAAAATATTCCCCTTTAGCAGGGTCTGTGAGAAGAGTTTAAAGATTAAATTTTTTAAGACCTAATTGTAAGGATTACTCAGCAATATGACAATATTGTTTATTTTTTAATTAAAAAATAAATGCTTTACTGCAATCACTGCTTTTTATTTATTTAATACTGTTTTTTACCGTTTATTATCTAACCGCAGGTATTCTTGTATATGCGGTTTATATGCTTTGCCCTTGAAATTACAAGGGGTGTGTTCAAAAAGTCTAGTTGGTTTAAACAATACTGCTGTCTGATTGGTTAAAAATAAAGTCTAAATATTTTTTTCCGTCTCTTATTGGTTAAAATTACAAGAGATATGTTCGGAAAATAATAATTGGGTAAAAAATGCAAAGAGTACGTTTAGACTTTAACTGTTACGCCACTGTATGCGCTAAGGTTCTGCGTCTGTGCTTAAGCCCTCCGCTTAAGCCCCCGCCTAAGCCTGATGCGTAAGCGCGGGGGCCGCAGTGCTTAAAATGTTAGGTTTGCAGATGGCGTTTGTCACGTGACAAGTTTGACCCTAAAATTATTGTCGTTAACGACTATTTTTCAGTTAAGTTTTATTACTTTAAGCGTAATACTAAAGCCTTAATTAACAATTTACTATAGGGTTACTGTTCTAATCGCTTATTGACATCTCTAAACTATTTTTAAACAGCTCTAGCGTCTTTATGATTAAAGATGGAGCCATGCGGTTTTTGCTATTCAATAGGTATGACGTCACACTAATTTTAAAATTTTTTATCTTTTCGTCGATGACTCATCATCGAGGTTAAATAACGATTTTAATTGATAGTGCCCGAGCGGTATGACTTTAAAATTTTGCGTCTGCGCAAATCAATTTAAGACCTTAGCACAAGTATCCTACGCATACCAGCCATTTTTAGTCAAGTGATTTTTGACATATGACAAATGAAGTTTGACAGATGACATTTGACAGATAGTAATGACCACGCCCTAAATAACGCGTAGCGCAAGATTTCTTAATATTAAATAACGTCAGAGATTTTAAGATAAGAATAAGCTCTTCCGGGGGACCGAGACCACTCAGCTCTCCTATTTTCCCTACTGTCATTTTTAAAACCTATACATAGTGGTGTATTTTGGACTTGACAAGGGACTGCTACCCTAGAGGTTATTTTCCAGTTTATATAATTTGCATAAATTGACCACCGTCAAATGAGTGCGCGATAATTTTTTAATGGATGGTATTTATTTGGGTACACGCCAAAATAAAATTAAAAGTACTAAAAAACCAAAAAAATTTAAACAAGTAAAAAGATAATTACAAATCGACGTTTCGGTGGTTTCCTTTGCTAAAATGCTCGAAGCATCCCAGTTTATTCTATGATTGTTATCAAATGCCAACACGCATTTGATAACAATCATATTCTAAAAACGCAAAATCAAAGAAAGTGCGTATATATTATTAAATAAAGATAATTGTGTAGCATCATTTTCAGTTAATTTAAGTAACATTTGGTTGCCTTTGCTTGATACTGAAGTATCTTCAGGAAGACTAAAAATTAACTAACTATTCACCTTTTTGTAAAATAAACAATCAATACACCAGCAACCAGTTATCTATGTCACTATAACACTATAACCAAACAAACATGTTTTGACATTTAATGTCAAAGTTTTCAGAATATCCTAGAAAAACATAAAAATTTTGAATTTTAAAACCTAAATAATAGTAAGTTTTTATTTTTATTCCATTTGTCTTGACAACAGTGGCAGATTTGCCACCGAAACGTCGATTTTTAATTATCTTTTTACTTGTTTAATTTTTTTTGTTTTTTTAGTACTTTTAATTTTATTTTGGCGTGTACCCAAATAAATACCATCCATTAAATGAATCCGCCAAACTACAGAACATATAATTTTTTTATATGCCGTGGCTCAAATGTATAAATCGTCGTAAAACGTTTAAAAAAAACAAGAATTAAAAGGAGGAAAAACGACAACGTTTATATGATGGCCACTTGGAATAGACCAACCATTATTTATTTTTGTTTTAGTCAAAAAGTAATAAGCCTTTCCAAAAATATATTAAGGACAATTTACCTATTTTAGATGCAGTAAAGAAAATTTTAAAGCAGACCAACCTTCGGGATGCTTTTACAAAATGAATATGTAGGTGATTCTCAAAAGGATGATATACAGTCATCTTCAAATGTCGATCATATTTCCGAGGAAAATCCTAAACAACAGAAATGTAGTCGTTCACTGCATTTACTAGACTGTGCACCAGCTCCTGGATGGACTGTCCATGTATCTAACGAGGGGCGGCTATATTATTGCAAGTAAGTTAACATTAAATTCAATAATTTGGCCTAATACTCGGTCGGGTAAGATTAAGATATGTTGTGTTGCATAGCCCATTTAAATGTTATAAATTAAGTTAATAAAACAAATAAGAGTGGGCAATAATATTTTGGACGTCATTATCCAAACAATATCTTACTTTTGCATTTTAAGGCGGCCCCTAGAGCTGCAATAACATTGCACAATATATTTTATTGTGCAATATGATTAAACGGCTTTGAATCCAAACGCTCAATTTTATTGCACAATAATACGAACTGTGCAATATTTTCATGTTTAGTCGAACGATAGTTTGATTGAAAGTATTGCTCAATAATGACCCTACAATATGTAGTAAAAACATATTGTGCAATAAAAATTAAACTCGTTCAAACTTTCGTTTAATCATCAATATTAGCCCTAGACGATCAATTTTATTGCAGAATACGTAATATTGTGTATTATTATTGATTGTCTAGGGAGGCCTAAAACAATGCGATGAAAAGAAATTAAAGATCGTAATCAATACTTGGTTTAATAGTAATATTACCCAAATATGTAATATTGCTGCTATAAAGGGTGTTTACTAACGACTTATTACTAACTAAACTAGCTTTAAAGGGTAAAATCCTTAACGTATGTCCTAAAAGTTTTGGCACACAATATTTATCGGTTTTAACGAAGAAGCTGCGCTTGAGAGTATTTGGGGCACTTACGTCTCTTTCGATATTTAAGACATTCCTCCTCAATTCCAACGATATCGTACTCTTAGAAGATCTGTATTGCTCTAGCCCGTCTCCTCGTTGACATTCCAATCTGGTTTTTTGCTCTTCTCACCAATCTCTCTGGACCTCTGTGCGGTAAATGCACGTGGTCTTCCACTTTTGGGAGATTCAGACATGGTATTCCCTGCTCGCACTTCGCTATTGTTCTATAAATGATTCTGCGTGAAATGTTTTCATTCTGGAATATTCGACAGATTTCAGCTTTGGGTATCCGCCCAACTAACTTGTAGATACTTTTTCTTATTTCTAATTTATACGACATCTTAAAGCGAAAACTTCAAAATAAATAAATCTCAACTGACAGTAAATAAAGTAAATAAACTTTTTGTTTTCAAAGGCAACTTGATATTATTTTGTTTTTGTTAAAATTAAAGACAATGAGTTTTGTGCCAAAACTTTTAGGACATACGTTATGTGTCGTTTAACCCTTAAGTAGGTGCGCGGGGTCAAATTGAACCCCAGCGTTGTTATTTTTGTAATAATTTGAAAAAAAAAACGTTCAGGTACCTTTCTAAATCCTCGTTAGGTATATGCTAATAACAAAAAAACAACACCATTCATTCAAAAAATTTAGGTTTTGGCGCGTGCCTTCTAACATTACAGTTTCGAGCAATATGTACCTACGTATGTCGAGGTTGTAGGAAGTTCAGGGAGTGCGTACAATATAAACAGCCAATGTGCTAATATCATATAAAAACAATTTGTGACATATATATATATATATATATATATATATATATATATATATATATATATATATATATATATATATATAATATATATATATATATATATATATATATATATATATATATATATATACAGGTCTGGAAAATCGTTATCGAACCATTGGGTATTAACAAGTGGAAAAAAGAGAAAGCGATCTTGCCTTAAGATAGAAAGTAACGGAAAATAAGATATTCCCCATTTTTCAAATGCAATGATGCCATATGTATGTATACGCCCACTTTCCTGCAGTAGTGGGGCACATCAACGTGCCGTCGCCGGGCCCGAGCGTTTGACAGAGCTCATTTGCAAGCTGTTTGGGGTACCGCAAACTATAAACTACGGCGCTTTCTTTTTAAAATGTTGGTTTATACCGTTGAACAAAGAGTTCAAATTATTAAGTGGTACTATGCTGGTAATTCAGCAGAAGAAATAATCGGGAGATTTGCATTTTTATTTGAAGGAGGTCCTGTGCCTGTTAAAAGTACAATTTTAAAAATTATAAGTAAGTTTGAAACCAGCGGCTGTTTACAAAATTGTAGGAAATGCATGTGTAATGATGAGGTGCCGCCTGCACCTCCATTAACCGAGGAACGGCAAGTCCGTGAGACTGCTGTTTGCAGTTTAGCCGAAATTAATTTTCCTTGTAATAGTACCAAAATTTCTGAAGAACTTGATATTGAATCTCGAACAGTTAGGAATATTCTGAAACGAAACAAATACCATTGCTATAAATTGCAATCTAGCCAAGAGGTTTTTCCTGAAGACTATGAAAAACGTATGGTGTTTTGTGAGGATATGATGGAGAGAGCCAATGCTAATGACACATTTATCAAAAATATTCTCTTTACTGATGAATCATCATTTCCCTTGCATGGTCATCACAACCCTTCTATCGCTGTAGGTTACTCGATAGAAAACAAGCACATCACTATCCCTCTCAGAACACAATACCCTCAAAAGGTCAACGTGTGGGCTGGCATTTTGGGCGATAATATTATTGGCCCTTTTTTATTGAGGGAAATTTAAATGCCAACAAATACTTGAATCTTTTGAGAAATCAGGTTATTCCAGCTGTTCAGGCTCTCAATGTCAATTTTGAAGATATTTGGTATCAACAGGATGGTTGTCCGGCTCATAACGCCAGGGAAGTTCAACAATTTTTGGGAGTCACGTTTCCAAATCGTATAATCAGCGGAAGAGGTCCCATAAAATGGCCTCCTAGATCACCAGATCTGGCACCAAATGATTTTTTCTTTGGGGACATGTTAAGCAACAAATTTATAGGCATCGTCATGAACGTGCAAATGACTTAGATGAGCTCCGCCAAAAATTAGTCAGGTTCTTATAGGAATAACACCTGAAATACTTGAAAACACAAGAACCGAATTCTATAACAGGTTGGGATATTGTCTTGCACAAAATGGTGGTCTCTTTGAGAACCTTATAAACTAAGATTTTAAAAGTATTAAAGTTTTTATAAGAAATTTTTTAGAAATACTTTTTATGTTCTTTAATTTTTCTTTAGAATTATATTTTTATTTTTAAAATTATTTGTTTATTCTTTCTTTCGGAATTGCTTTTAATTTTGTTTAGCCCCAAACGGCAAAAAAAGCTCTTAAAAATGGCAGTATTTGATGCATTTAAAGCAATAAATTCATCAAATACCAAAATATTTAATAGTTACGTAAAATTTTTTTATCAAAATATGTGAAGCAGTAACATCCTCCATGCGTGCAAAGAAGCAACTGCGTGCTCGAGCCTCGAGCTCGATCAACCATAAACAAAGCGAGCGCGTTGGCGCAGTGGTGGGGGAGAAAGCAAGGGGAACGGGAGGGAAACACCTCATTCTGTTTCAGTCGAACTCATGTGATTTAGAATCTCCCTTCTCTTCGGCAATATGTTTCCGCCCACTGTAATTACAGCCCCACTCTTTGTGCCGTAGCAGGAGACGAAATCCAGACGAGAGCGACTGCGGTACGTAGATGTCGAGTACAGGGTTGCCGACTTGCCTTAACTTTCGGGGTAAAATTAAAATAATAATAGTAATAAAAATGTTATTAAACCTTTTTACTTTATTTTTGTGACTTTAGAATGTAATTGTATAATGTACATTTAGTTTTTAAAATTTAAGGACTTTCAGGAAACATAAAAATATCAATTTAGGGCTTTTTGAACTAGGTTTGGGGACAGATTTTTTCGGAGTCGGGTCGACTAGAATCCTTTAAAATTTATTTTTACTGGCAAGTCGTTTGCTGTGTTGCAAACTGCTGCTGATCCTGCTTAATTTAGATTTTTTTAAAGTTTTGGTCAATATCGTTGACAAAAGTTCAAATTATTAAGTAGTACTATGCTGGTAATTTAGCAGAAGAAATAATTAGGAGGTTTGCATTATAGGTTTGGTCTTGTACCAGCGAAAAGTACAACTTTTGAAATTATTATAAAGTTTGAAACCATCGGCTGTTAACGAAATTGTAGGAAGTGCATGTGTAATGATGAGGTGCCACTTGCACCTCCATTAACTAAGAAACGACAAGTCTGTGATATTGCTGCATTTTCGCCCTTTTTAAAAATTTCCGTCCCGCAGTGCCTTGCACCACCCGGTAGCATATCACCTCAAATGCTTGAAAACCAAAGAGAACCGAATTTAATAAATTGAAATATTGTCTTGCTAAAAATTGTGGTCTCTTTCAGAACCATAATAATAAGATTTTAAAAGAGTTTCCACATTGTATAAACATTTCCGTTAGAAATACTTTTATGTTCTTTTTATTTCTTTAGAGAATATTTTATTTAAATTTACTTCTTTTTTTTGTTAAAACCCAAATGGCAAAAGAATTATGCTTCTAACTTTCACCATGCTACTGAATACCATCAGTGTGGCCAGGTGGGTTACGATAAAATCCCCCACGTGGTTCAAAAAATCACTTTTTTGGGATACTTTAGAAAAAATCCCTGTGATTTAAAGCCACATTTGAGGGCCGCCTTTTAATAGTCAAAAATGTATTTTCTACGCCAAAGAAATTGACAACCAAAAAAAAGGTTTACGTAAAAATCGAGAATTTTAAGTAAAAAGTAAGTAAAAGTAATGATTTGTTTACAACTGACATTAATTTCATGATATTTATGTCAGATAGAAATTCTAGCTGTGTACACGGTCAAAAATGTTGTCTGATATAAATTTTTGATTGTTTACACTAGTCAGAATTTTTATCTGACGTAAATATCAAGCAATAAAAGTAAGATCAAAACGTACCTTTAAAAATGTTTTGTACTTCCAAATCGTTAAAAATCCCCGTTTTTACTTTAAAAATCCCGTTTTACCTTGTTATCAAAAATCCCCGAAAAAAGTCTCTGGCAACATTGTTCAATACCCGAACGCTGCAAGTTCTTGATACGCAAAACGAAAACCGTCGGCACCAGGTGTCCTAATAGGGGAGTACGTGTGCATCGACAACATCGCATCGTCTGTTTCAGTCGAACTTATGTGATTCAGTATATTCAGAAATACTCTCTTTTCCACTTGGGGAATTGCAAAGGGCGAATGAAGATTTTCCTTTGTATATATGTATATGTATATATATATATATATATATACAGGTGTGGAAAATCTTCATTCGCCCTTTGCAATTCCCCAAGTGGAAAAGAGAGTATTTCTGAATATACTGAATCACATAAGTTCGACTGAAACAGACGATGCGCTGTTGTCGATGCACAAATTTTTCCCCGTTCTCTTTGCTTACATCCAAACGTACTCCCTATTAGGACACTGGTGCCGACGGTTTTCGTTTTGCGTATCAAGAACTTGCAGCGTTCGGGTATTGAACAGTGTTGCCAGAGACTTTTTCGGGGATTTTTGATGACAAGGTAAAACGGGATTTTTAAAGTAAAAACGGGGATTTTTAACGATTTGGAAGGTAGTATAAAACATTTTTAAAGGTACGTTTTGATCTTACTTTTATTGCATGATATTTACGTCAGATAAAAATTCTGACTAGTGTAAACAATCAAAAATTTATATCAGACAACATTTTTGACCGTGTACACAGCTAGAATTTCTATCTGACATAAATATCATGAAATTAATGTCAGTTGTAAACAAATCATTACTTTTACTTACTTTTTACTTAAAATTCTCGATTTTTACGTAAACCTTTTTTTTTTGGTTGTCAATTTCTTTGGCGTAGAAAATACATTTTTGACTATTAAAAGGCGGCCCTCAAATGTGGCTTTAAATCACAGGGATTTTTTCTAAAGTATCCCAAAAAAGTGATTTTTGGAACCACGCGGGGGATTTTTATCGTAACCCACCTGGCCACACTGATGGTATTCAGTAGCATGGTGAAAGTTAGAAGCATAATTCTTTTGCCATTTGGGTTTTAACAAAAAAAAAAGAAGTAAATTTAAATAAAATATTCTCTAAAAAAATAAAAAGAACATAAAAGTATTTCTAACGGAAATGTTTATACAATGTGGAAACTCTTTTAAAATCTTATTATTATGGTTCTGAAAGAGACCACAATTTTTAGCAAGACAATATTTCAATTTATTAAATTCGGTTCTCTTTGGTTTTCAAGCATTTGAGGTGATATGCTACCGGGTGGTGCAAGGCACCAGGGCGCAATACTGCGGGACGGAAATTTTTAAAAAGGGCGGAAATGCAGCAGTATCACAGACTTGTCGTTTCTTAGTTAATGGAGGTGCAAGTGGCACCTCATCATTACACATGCACTTCCTACAATTTCGTTAACAGCCGATGGTTTCAAACTTTTATAATAATTTCAAAAGTTGTACTTTTCGCTGGTACAAGACCAAACCTATAATGCAAACCTCCTAATTATTTCTTCTGCTAAATTACCAGCATAGTACTACTTAATAATTTGAACTTTTGTCAACGATATTGACCAAAACTTAAAAAAATCTAAATTAAGCAGGATCAGCAGCAGTTTGCAACACAGCAAACGACTTGCCAGTAAAAATAAATTTTAAAGGATTCTAGTCGACCCGACTCCGAAAAAATCTGTCCCCAAACCTAGTTCAAAAAGCCCTAAATTGATATTTTTATGTTTCCTGAAAGTCCTTAAATTTTAAAAATTAAATGTACATTATACAATTACATTCTAAAATCACAAAAATAAAGTAAAAAAGGTTTAATAACATTTTTATTACTATTATTATTTTAATTTTACCCCGAAAGTTAAGGCAAGTCGGCAACCCTGTACTCGACATCTACGTACCGCAGAGCGCTCTCGTCTGGATTTCGACTCCTGCTACGGCACAAAAGAGTGGGGCTGTAATTACAGTGGGCGGAAACATATTGCCGAAGAGAAGGGAGATACTAAATCACATGAGTTCGACTGAAACAGAATGAGGTGTTTCCCCGCCCGTTCCCCTTGCTTTCTCCCCCACCACTGCGCCAACGCGCTCGCTTTGTTTATGGCTGATCGAGCTCGACGCTCGAGCACGCAGTTGCTTCTTTGCACGCATGGAGGATGTTACTGCTTCACATATTTTGATAAAAATTTTACGTAACTATTAAATATTTTGGTATTTGATGAATTTATTGCTTTAAATGCATCAAATACTGCCATTTTTAAGAGCTTTTTTTGCCGTTTGGGGCAAAACAAAATTAAAAGCAATTCCGAAAGAAAGAATAAACAAATAATTTTGAAAATAAAAATATAATTCTAAAAAAATTAAAGAACATAAAAGTATTTCTAAAAAATTTCTTATAAAAACTTTAATACTTTTTAAAATCTTAGTTTATAAGGTTCTCAAAGAGACCACCATTTTGTGCAAGACAATATCCCAACCTGTTATAGAATTCGGTTCTTGTGTTTTCAAGTATTTCAGGTGTTATTCCTATAAGAACCTGACTAATTTTTTGGCGGAGCTCATCTAAGTCATTTGCACGTTCATGACGATGCCTATAAATTTGTTGCTTAACATGTCCCCAAAGAAAAAAATTATTTGGTGCCAGATCTGGTGATCTAGGAGGCCATTTTATGGTACCTCTTCCGCTGATTATACGATTTGGAAACGTGACTCCCAAAAATTGTTGAACTTCCCTGGCGTTATGAGCCGGACAACCATCCTGTTGATACCAAATATCTTCAAAATTGACATTGAGAGCCTGAACAGCTGGAATAACCTGATTTCTCAAAAGATTCAAGTATTTGTTGGCATTTAAATTTCCCTCAATAAAAAAAGGGCCAATAATATTATCGCCCAAATGCAAACAGCCGCTGGCTTCAAACTTACTTATAATTTTTAAAATTGTACTTTTAACAGGCACAGGACCTCCTTCAAATAAAAATGCAAATCTCCCGATTATTTCTTCTGCTGAATTACCGGCATAGTACCACTTAATAATTTGAACTCTTTGTTCAACGGTATAAACCAACATTTTAAAAAGAAAGCGCCGTAGTTTATAGTTTGCAGTACCCCAAACAGCTTGCAAATGAGCTCTGTCCAACGCTTGGACCCGGCGACGGCACGTTGATGTGCCCCACTACTGCAGGAAAGTGGGCGTATACATACATATGGCATCATTGCATTTGAAAAATTGGGGAATAGCTTATTTTCCGTTACTTTCTATCTTAAGGCAAGATCGCTTTCTTTTTCCACTTGTTAATCCCAATGGTTCGATAAGGATTTTCCAGACCTGTATATATATATATATATATATATATATATATATATATATATATATATATATATATATATATATTATGCATTAATTCATGTTAACTTGGGCAAAGTATGACGTGTAGGCGTTGAGGGCGGTCGCCTACGGCCTCGCGTCTAAGGGACCTTGCAGTTAAAGGAAGTAAATATGAGGCTTACCCAAACCTAAAAATATAGCTCAAAGTCGTAACATACTATCGACTTATAATTTTCTACAAGATAAACAGTAATAAGCGGAATAGAAATGATACTACTAAACTAAAAATGCAACTGTTGGTTTCTTGTCTTTCTTGCCTGTATGTTTTTTTAGCTTTAAGCCAGTTTAACCCACCCTAAAAAGTATTCCTTTGGCAAATAAAAATCAAAACCAAAAATAAAAAAATTACAATTTGCACCACATTTGCTACGCGGACAGATTCAGCTTCTAATGGCTTAAATTTGGCCTATGGAAAGCCAGCTGGCTAGCGTAAAGTTTAGTTCATACCTATTTACGAAATGCGGTTTGCAAATTGCGGAACGTGTTCTAATAGGTCAATTTCGAACGACATATTCGTTAAAACTTCGTTAGGGCAACCCTTGCGAAACATTTGTTTAAATACTATCTTTGATATAAAACAGTTTTTGTCCAGTAAACAGATTGGTAAAGGTGCTATTATGCACTGTGTGTAAAAACGAATATAAAATATTTTTGAATGCCTTTTTACATAAACTAAAAATATATTCACTCCTTTTTTTTTATAGAGAAGGCTTAAAAATTTAAAAATATATATTTTTGTTAAAACTTGGTCATTGGCGTTCTACTTTGCCTAAACAATGACAAAATATCTATAAATATTCTTTATCCAGCACTTACATATAATATCTACATAATTGATCAGATTTTGAGGATATAAAGTGTACTATAAGTCACTAGTGAGCTAAAGTACCCTTTAGCTCACTAGTGAATTATAGACTTTAAAACAAACCCGTAGTTACCAACAAAATGCATTACAACCAAACAAGCTTGCTCTCCAAAAAATACAAAATTTTGTTGCTGGTGTTGACAATGACAAGTAACAAATAATGGATGACGTTTTCAAATTATTTCCGATATTAAAAACGATTTATACGAAAGTGTTGGATAAAATTTTGTATTAGACACGTGAGTTATTACATATAAGTCACTTAAGAAAATTACCTCTCTCGCCCTTCGGGCTCGAGAGTTAAACTTTTCTTGCGTGACTTATATGTAATATAACTCACTTATCTAATAAATAACTATAGTTAATAAAGAGGACAAGGGGTTAAAAGTAGAAAATTTTTAAAATTGGACATTCTGGTGGTGTATACACTTACATTTTGTTTTTTATTTATTCGATCAAAAACTATCTAAATTAATTACAAATACTCTTTTTGACAGCCTATATTTTTCTGATTATGAACTTTTAACCATAGGTATACTAAGTTATATCCAAATATTTTGGCAATATCTGTTTTTTTTGTTAATTAGTGGACAGTGGACGTCATGCATGTTCTTGTATAATAAACTAATACAGTTTAATCAAAACTGGCCAAACTTAAAATGTATGGCGCCTTCTGTAACTTAACATTTTTAGTCACATTACAAGAACTGCTGGATGGTTGCCGCCAGTTGAGTCGTGGAAAACAAAAGATGAAGCTTTACCTTATGGTTGGGAAAGAGCTGTGGATGAGTCGGGTAGATCTTACTATATTAAGTAAGTATCTAGATTTCCAAAATGTAGATCTCCTATAGGTAAAGGTTAGTTCTAAATCTAGGGTTAATATTTTTGGTTAACTACCATTTTTTATTCATTTCATTTAACTTTTGTTAGCTTTTTTCCTTCCAATTTGCCAATTTAACTACAGTAATAGCTCGACTACCCCGACTTACACGAACTCGGAGTTACGCGATTTTTAAATCTTGTGGATTCGTCTTTTGTTTAAGCGACACACAATCTCTCCATTATGGAAATAGACACTACTTAAGAACTTCTGGATTCCCACTCTCAGAAGCTGACGATGAAATCGAATAAATGCATGGTCAAGAACAAGACATTGAAGAGCTAGATCCCGTTCAGTCAGAAGATCGAATGACGGCGAGGAAACTTGACTGAAGGTTTCAATTTAGTTGACAAGGGGTTACAAATTTCAGAAAATATAGACTTTAACGAAGAGCTTTTTTCCTTTACAAAACAAGGAACAAAAATTAGTAAGTTAAGTATGCTATAAAGAAATTTTGCAGGAGAAAAAGAAAGTCGTCAAACTTCTTTGTTCGATTTTATGAAGCCTTCTACATCAAAATAACTTCGGTTGGCAATTTTATATTTGTATAATATAAGATTTTAAAAAAACATTTTGGTTTAATTTGCTATTTTCACTAACTTCCGGTCCTATTTAAATACAATTCATATGGATTTTATAATCTCGTCAGTGTAAATCGAAAAGTGCATGGCTCCATTTTTAGACATTTTACAGGAGCATATTCAAACAGAATTTTTACATTGATAAATGGTGGCATATTATTAAAAATAATAATTTAACATGGAAAAAAAAGTTATAAAAAATTATTGCTTTTAGTTAAATTTATTAAATTTTGACATCTGCAGGGGATCACCACATTCAATTCGATTAAATTAAGCAAGTCAATGTGCATCTCCATAAATTCGGCTATTGAGTTTACCTTCGGCAACAGACAGAAAAACGAAAGTTGCCGAAGGTAACTCGATCGAATGTCGCGGCTGAATTTATGGATATGCACATCGACTTGGTCGATTTAATCGAATCAAGTGTTGTGATCCCCCTGCTGATAAAATTAAAAGTATTTGAGCAGTGTTTTTATAATAATTTGGATTATTTCTTTATTTATTTATTTATTAACAAATTTTACACTACGGAATAGAACATTCCAAATGGTAAATCCTATAACAAACTAAAAATATACATATATACAAAATAAATAGTTGCAAAGTAGCATTAATCACAATTTACGAAATACGTCTTTTAATTTGTCTCAATGAGCACTGGAAAATATTAACGTTGTAGTACAATCTATTGTAGTTGAGCACCATACTATCAATCATTGCCGTAAGACCATAATTCGTTCGGTGAGGACGCTCGAAGAAGAGCTGTTGTTGCCTTGTGCGTCGAACAGGTACCAAAAACAAAAACAACTCCAAGAGCTCAGCACAGTTCACGGAGCCATTGAGAAGCCTAAACATGAAAAGAAGCAATGCGTCCTGACGCCTAGTCTCTAAGCTTTTATTCCACACAACAGCAGCTTCGTTTTATATGGTATTTCTGAGCACTGAAAATGGTGTTTATACAGCAGATATTTGAGGAACTTGTTTTGAACCCTTTCTAACCAATTTTTGTGGACGTTATAGCTAGGAGCCGAGATAACAGAACAGTACTCTAGGACACTGCGGACTAGACAGTTGTATAAGCAGGTAATGGCTTTGGTATCGTGGATGTATTTTGTGTTTCGTTTAATAAAACCCGGCATTCTAAAGGCTTTCAGAATTATACTATCAATGTGATTATTAAAAGATAAGTTCCGGTCAAAAAACTACACCCAAGTCGTTAATGAATTCCACGTTCTGTACTAACTCATTATTACTCCTATAAACAGATTGGATTGGGTTTGTACACTTGTAGAACCTGATTGCCTTGCATTTTGTGACATTTATACTTAATAAGTTCCTAGAGCACAATGACGCAAAGTTGTCTAGGTCGGACTGTAAGCTGTTTGGTCCAGAATCGACAGTGTTGTAAAGCTTCTGATCATCTGT
Organism: Listronotus bonariensis; assembly: GCA_014170235.1. NCBI lineage: Eukaryota > Metazoa > Arthropoda > Insecta > Coleoptera > Curculionidae > Listronotus > Listronotus bonariensis. The sequence goes on along the minus strand of JACEGR010000964.1, from coordinate 180,452 downwards.
GTACAACAGAAAACGTGTAGAATGGAAACAGAAGGCAACATCATTGATAAACAAAAGAAAGAGCACAGGACCAATGTTGCGAGCCTTGCGGTACACCTGATGTGACGTATATGGAGTTAAGTACTTTGCGAATTACACTGACGATATACAAAAATTGGCCCCCGACTTACGCGAATTTGACTTACGCGATTATTAAGTCCGAGGTATTACTGTAGTTTAACTACGTAACACTTACCTTTTAGGTGTTATGTGATAATTAGGGAACTATGATAACTATTCTAATTTATATTATTTTTTATAGTCACATTAACAAGACAACAACATATGAAACGCCAGCATATAAAAACATCCAACCTCTTCCCAAACCCAAACCTAGAACTGTAGTTTTGGAACGTTCACCAAGCTTAGGATTTGGTTTTGTTGCTGGTTCGGAAAAGCCGGTTATAGTAAGATTTGTAACTGAGGGAGGACCAAGCGTGGAAAAGGTAAGTAAATATAAATTATTTACTTAATTAGTAAACCAAATATTATGGATGTCTTAAAACTTAATATCGAAAGATAGTTCGATCGTTCGTTTCTAGACGTAACAACCAGAGACAAACTCTCTAAAACCCAAGGACGGTTTAATTTAATAAATAGGAAACTAAAAACATAATACATGCAGGGTGATCAAACTTAAGCCGGGACTATTGGCTAACTTCTTTATTATTGGAGATACGAAGTCGGTCGGTTAGGAAAGTTGTAATATTTTTTGCGCTAATTAACCTACCAACAGAAAAACAATTGAGCATCGGGTTTTCGATTTATTCCAAAAATATTTTTTTATGGAATACCCTGTATATTGTATCACCATTTAAAAGACATATTAGACAGCTTTAAAAAAGTTGACATGTAATATATCCAATTTTTAATAGTTTCGGGAATATGGCCATCTTCAGGAATTTGATAGTAAACTACCATTTTTTAAATAATATGTTGCACCACCATGAAATAGATATTTTACGGAGCTTTAAGAAAATACCACATTTATCTTTTATAGTTTGAAAAATATGGCCATCTAAATCTAACAAATAGTAGTATATTATGCCCTTTTATCTACGACAGTAAACTTAGTGTTTATACTCGTAGTTTAGAGCTGTAGGAATAATGAAAATTTAACCTAATTTTTAGATTTGGATGGCCATATTTTTTAAACTGTAAGAGATTGACATATCAAATGTGGTATTTTCTTTAAGTTTTTTAAAATATCTATTTAATAATGATGCAATATACAGAGTGTCTTATTTAAAAAAATTGGATATATTACATGTGGACTTTTTAAATTCTCTTTGTTTGGTTGGTTATTTTTCCTTAGCTCTGGTCCCTTTCGGTCCAATTTGCCAGCAAATTAGGTAAATTCCTCTAATAAATCTTTTAAATGGTGATATAATATACAGGGTGTTCCATTAGAAATGGTAAATTTTTTGGAATAAATTGAAAATCGGATGTTCAATTGTTTTTGTGTGGGCTGCACTGTTATCAGCGCAAACAAAATACCACAACTTTACCAATTTAACCGACTTTGTATTTCAAATAATAAAGAAGTTAGCAATAGTGCCAACCTAAGTTTGATCACCCTGTATAGATCTTTTTAAATATTATCCTTTACAGGGTACTCACCATACCTTGTTTACATAAATAAGAAAGGTCACAATAGACATTTAACGAAGTTATTCTTTCTCCGACTAATAAAATAGTAAAAAGTCAATAAGTGGATTTGTTTGTGTATAAATTAGTATATACTCTTAAAAACTTAGGTATAAAAGGTATAAAAGGTCAGTGGCATCCTTTTTCATCTTATGGGAGCCCAAGAGGGTATTTTGAATGTTACTACAGCGCGGCAGGAGGATATCTTGTACCCGATAAAATACCTCCACCAAATATGAACCCCGTATACAAGGGCGATCGATAAAAAAACAAAAATGTATCCATCAGAAATTACCGTGCGCGTCAGATTAAGATAAGGTGAGTTAATTACATGAATTACATGCTAAACAGTGTATATTCCACTAATCTGACAATTTGAGAGTGACGTAAAGAAAGCGGAGAGCTACAGAGCTGTAAAAAAAACGTTATTTTGACATTCTCGAGTGTGGTATTTTTTTCTTTTATTTTGAAGAAAACAAGTTAGGGATAACGAAAAATATATAATTTAATACGATTCAAATGATATACACAAGCCGAAATAATAACAATATTTTTTGACATATTTAAAAGTCTATATAGCCGCTTAACGCACCGATGAAAAGGTATAGATTATAGAAGTATCTATCTCCTTATTATCTAAGCTTTGCGACCCAATAGGTCTCTATGACGCTCGAGTAACTGCAATTTATCATCTTGGGCTTCACTACTATTAGTAATATTGGCTATGGTGCCCACTGAGCGCCACTGTACCCAATAATCAGTTTTTTTTAAATTCACAACTGTAGGTTCAACCAAATCGGTTTAAGGATATTTATAAAATTATATAATATATTATTTATAAAATATCGGGTTAACGAAATAACACCGGATCTGTGTTTATAAAAACGCGTATTTTATAAAACGATATATTAGGCTTAAGCCCTTGAAGTTTCGTAACGTTGTTATAAAGCACCTTGTTTGTTTGGAGGTTTGGCTTAATGAGGAAATAATACAATTTAATTTTGCCCCTTTTTACACAGATGCCCAATAATTTACTATTTTGTTATTTACGGCTAACAAACGACAAATTTATAAAAAATATTAAGCAGGGTGTTTTATAACTTCGGTACAAAACATAAGACGATGATGAAAAAACTATAAAAACTTTGTAAACATTCAGTGGCGTACTTTTTCTCTCAATAATATAAATATAAAATACATACAAAAATATCGACTTTTTTAAATTATCGCCCTGTATCTCAGAAATAAGGCAACATATGTTTATAGGATTTGTTTTCATAAAAATACATAAGAAATCACCCCCTTAAGTTCCGTACCGTAGTTAGAAAAAACCTGTATAGGGTGTTTTCAACGTTAGGTTACTTATTTTAACAGTCCATAGAACTTGTAAATGAAAGGCATTTAGCCAAAAATCGTTTATATAAAAGTTTTAAACAAGAGCAGTAAGAAGCGATTATTTTAAAAATTGAAAATTGTAGTACTTACTTCCGCTGCATTTTGTTGCCTCTTTCCTTGGGTCAAAAAAGTTTATATATCTTTAATATTTTAAGTTTTTATTTTTTTTTAGTAAATAACTGTTATTGGCAAGTTTTATTTAAACAATTGGCCTTTTTTTATGATTTCTACAAACTGTTAAAATTAATGAACCAAGTTTTAGAACATCCTGTGTATATTTGAATATTCGAAAAATACATAAAAATATAAATTAATGAGTTTTTAGTATTTTTGCTATTGTTAAGAAGCAAAACTAAGCTTATTTTGTTTTTTTTCATAACTTTAGTCAGTGCGTGCACAAAATACTAAAAAAACAAGTAACAAATAATACATATATCTTTGCAAGAAGATATAATATCATATACCTATAAACCTTTTTGGGTTGGTTTAATGTCTAAAGTACACATAGGTCTCGGAGAGAGAGAGAAATCACAAACTAGTCAGCGCTAATCGGGTATTATTATTTAGTCAGCTGACGGGTTGCCAACTTGTCACCAGACGTATTTGTAAAATCTGATTGGCGCTGACTATATTGTGAATTTTCTACGAACAGACTTAATATTGGAAAATATTTTTTTATGGTAATTATTAGTAATTCGCATACACATCGAACATCAAAACTTTGCACTAAACAAAGTTCGTATGGGCTTTTTTTTATTTGAGCAGAAAATGGCATAGTAAATCACTATATTTTGTATTTTTCATTGGATCTTAATATTGCATATTATGTCTGGTTTTATTATTTGATTATCCTATTTTTATATTAGCCCTTAACCGTTTTTTATTGTCACACTTAAAATTATGAAATTTATACGGTCGTAGAAAAAAAATGGTATGCAACACATGCATAAAATTTATCTTTTTACTCATGACTGCTCATGCTGTCAAACCTTCCATTCGTAAAAAGTATAACTTTGTGCACTAAAGCAAGTTGTGGCGGAATTTATGGTAACTTGATTTTTGGTTTGTTGATGTCGCGTTTCCTGTTACGTTGCATAATTACATATTAAATTACATGCTAGGTGGCACTAAAACAAAGCACTAATTCATAATGTGAAATATATAGGGCCAGTAAGGAAGTTGACTTCATGATAATAACACTACTAAAAACTTTTAGGGGGTTCCTTTTGACGAGTCTACCACGAATATTCATACCACTATATATGGAAGCAGTGCTTTAAGCCAGCGTTACGCGTTTGCCCAGTCCGACACCCAAAATATTTGACATTATCAGGCTGGGTTAAAGCGCGGCTTCCATATATAGTGGTATAAAATATTTGTAGTAGACTCGTCAAAAGAAACCCCTTTAAAAAGGTTTTGAAAGATTAATTAACTTATAGTCAATTTCATTACTGGCCCAATGACTATAGCGTAGAACTATTAAAAAGTTATTAATTTAAACAATTTATGTAGTGTACTAAAATGGAGTTCTTTATGTTCATAATAACAATCAAAAGAACAGCAGTTGTTTATAAAGGTATAGAAATAGGTATTATAAAAATAAGGTAATTGTCGTATAATACGATGCACTAATAAAATATTTATTATATCTCTTTAGGTCGACTTTACCAGAATAAAAATTACAAAAACTTTTAAACTCTTGAAACCAGAAAGTTAACTATTTTATTTTTAGTTACTTCCAGGAGATCAGATTCTCTCTGTTAATGGGGAAGATGTAAAAGCAGCACCTAGAGAGCATGTTATATCGTTAGTTCGATCTTGTGCAAAATCAGTGACCCTAGAAGTTTGTCAGCCAGCGGAGCAACAAGGTGTGAGAAAATCGACCCTTTTATCTGCAACAAAGCGTGCCAGATTAAAATGGAAACCATCCAGGGTCAGGTTTGCAGAAAGCGTTTGTGTTAATGGTGCGCCTTTATTTCCTGTAAGTTTTTAAGGGTAATGAATTTATACAGGGTGTTTCTAAAGAAATGCAAAAATTTTAGAAGGGGATTTCTTGTTTAAAATGAAGGGTAGTTTGTGTTATAAAGATAAGGTCAAAAGTCAACCATTAGGAAGATATCGCGGTACTAAAATGGCAAAAAAATATTGTTTTTTAAATTAAGGAAAAAATGCCAACAGATCAGTTAATCTGACAATTTTGGAACCCCGCTTTTTAAATTTTCCAGAAAATCACACCTGGAAAAGACAGTACCCAGAAAGGAAGGAAAACTAAATTATACAAATGAACTCTGGCATGTTTATTTAAAATGTTTTTCTTTTCAAACGTTTAAAGTTTTTAATCTTAATAGTATAATAAATCTTTTTTTTTTGTAAATAGCATTGTTTGGCACTCCTTTTTTTTAATTGTTTTGTAATATAATAAGCTTTTGTAAAAACCAAGGGCTAAAAGACTTAGTTTGATAGCCTTTGAACAGTTTGATCAATAAAAATTGTTGAATAATAAAAATATTGCTATTATAAAAATTTACTTTTCGAATATTTTTTTACTTTTTTAAAATTCATAAAATTGGTGAAAATAGACTCTTTATCGTTCTCTCTAACCAACTTTAAACTTCTGCAATGACCATGAAAAATATGAATTTAAATGAACTGGCTTATTTAAAAACGTTTTTGACTCACTCAAAAAATAAAATTTAAATCATAACGTGCCAGGACGGAGAAATTTATTTTATAAAAAATTTATTGCCGTCACCTATATGGCCATTTCTAATATGTGTTTAATTCAAATTACTTGGTGGTTTAAATAAAATACTTATTTTGTTTTTAAGAAAAAAGAAATGAAGACATTTTTTGTTAATTTTTTCGCTACATCTGCCTAATGGTTGACTTTTGACCCCATGTTTATAAAGCAAGAACCCTTTATTTTGAACAAGGAATCGCCTTCTAAAATGTTTCGCATTTGTTTAGAAACACCGTGTATATCATGTTAATATAATGGATAAAAACAAGTTACGTACCTGACAAAAACGTAATAGATTTAAATACGCCATGTCATTACCTAAAATGTAAAAAAGATAAAACAAAAATATACTGCATCTTTTTTATCTGGACTTATTGTAAAGAAAGCAATAATATCATTAGCAATTTGATCTCACTTGAACTTTTAATCGGTGAAAAGATTTTTGTTAATCCTGATATTTTTTACATCTACAATAACATAAAAATATATTTTTATCTTACTTATTTTTTAAACCAAAATTACCAAAACTATAACTTATAAGCCATTACTACGGTTATAACCCTAATATCAATATACAATTGACCAGTACCTACTTTTGAACGAAAATATAAAATAACAATATTAAAAATACCAATAATAAAAGGTGAACTTGAAGGACGTAGCAACTCCTTACAATATGACATACAGCTGTAATAACTGGTTGCTTAAAAATTACGTAGTCTCCAAAATATGGAAAACTTCGGGCCCGATCAAGATCACATGTCTTTTATTTCGTTAATAATGATCACGTGTGCTTTAGACCGTTATGGCCACTATGTCCAAAGAACTTCACATTTTATTAATGATATTTTTAGGCTCAAGAACTATTTTCCTATATTAAAAATATTTAGGGTATCACAGAATGTTGTTATGCAAATTTAAAGACAGATTCTACATCAGAAAATATAAAGAAAGGTTTATATAATGTTTACGATTAAACACTAATTAAAATAATACTTGCTTTTTAACTTGAATTTTAACGTTTTTATTTGCGATCAATTTACATCGATGTTTCAATTTTGTTCACCACCAATAGAGAGAGCGTTCTGTCTCTTTTTATGCTAACGTGGCGCGTCACAGTTACTCGGAAACTTCCGAACTATGCCGACAGCCTAAAGTCTTACGAGGGAGACACAGAAAATATATATAGGTCCGTCTTACGAGGGCCATCCGGAAAGTATATATGTCCGAACATATAATATATAATTTGGGTATTTGTACACTTAAAAAGTAGCAAATAAAGTGTAATAATACTCGCAATGACGACTCCTATGCAAATAAATAAAAATATACCGGCTGTCCCATTTTAAATAAGAAGGTTAGGGTCCTTTCCGACTAAACCGGAAGGAACAAAATGAACTGAATTTATAAAATATTTAGGTGATACACCTACGTACCAAATTTTATTATAAAATTCTGAAAATAAAAAGTTACAGAGGCTAAAGACACCAAGTATTTAAAGTACACTTTCTATAAAATTACTAAACCGATTTATTAAAGACTTAAATCTTTTAAAGAGAGAATTTAAAATCCTTTAAGATAAGGTACCACTTGACCTTCTTTTCCATTTAAACTTTTTGACGTTTGTGTTGGGGGGAGAGGATAACCTTGAACAAGTAAATTTTGACACAAAAATGTGCACCCCTGAAAATAAAAATAGACGTGTTTTAGGATTTTTTCAAGTGTTCAAATAACGGTATTATAGGGGATGGCTCGTTTTTATTGGAATTTACGGACCCATGTTTATATAAACCTTTTTTATATTTTTAATAGTAGAATCTGCCCTTTTTCTTAACAACATTCTGTAATACCCTGTTTATTCTAATCTAATATCAAGACAATTAAATTTCTTCAAATTAAAAATTTCCAGAGATAATTAAGATCATTATTTAAATGAGATGATGAATTAATCAATGAATTGCCTAACGATGGGATGCCTTCATCTCTAAACCCACGAGTTCCGACCTTTACAGAGAGATTTAAAAACACGCCCAAGCATACGAACTTGCAGTAGACGATAGAAATTTAAATAAAATTTGTGCTTAAACATATTATTATTAACTAAAAAATATATATATTTCTAATATTTTTTAAAATATTTATTTTTAATTAATCATGCAGTAATTTAATGTTTAAAAGATTATTTTATATTTTTTTATTTTACTATAATTTTTACATTGCTTAAATTTTTCCAAAGTTAGTGTTATATAAAGCACTGTTTACTTAAAATTAAAAATATTTGTTAAAGCGTAAGAACTAGCGATGAATAAATGTAACGTTTAAATGAATAAAAACAGGGATTTCTAAACCTATTTGTAAGGTAACGCTCCTAAAAATACCCAATTTTCTTACAACACTCCTCAGCTCCAGACCCCCTTCAAAAATACCTTCCCGATTTTGCCTAGTAACAGGTTACCAAAAACTGTAGTTTTGCATATGTAATAAGAAAATAAGAACAAAGCTAAAACATAAGCATACGAAGGAATTGAAGGAGATAATATGTTAAAAATGTGTTTACGTTTCTGCACACAGCTCTGCAAAACGGAACTTAGGTTTCGAAATTGCTTTATCCACCATTTTTGAACTGTACTTGTTTCTAATTACAGCAACTGCCGAAGTGCTTCGCAAAAATACGAAGTCGAAAATGGTAATATAAAAGTGGTGACACGGGGGGTAGGTAGGGGTGGCCCAGATCCCCCTAAAATATATCTGGCCCTCCCTGGCAGGCGGAATGGAAGAAGCACAGCAGTTGTAAAAAACATAAAGAAAAAGCAGTAAACTATTTGAAGAAAATATTTTTAGTGGATGTTTTATAAAGGCAAGGACCTTTTTGTGGTTGTGAAAGTTGTAGATGTAACTAATAAATGAAAAGGCGGTTTGTGTTTTTTCTCAAAATTTTTCTGCATTTTAGTTTCTCACAAATATGTCCTACAAATTTTCGGCTCCCCCTTGGCCCACCAAAAGCTAGCGTTGCCACTGTAATGGAACCTTTAATGCTGCAGCACGATACTTCCGAGAAATTGAGCTACAAAACTCAAAAATTTGTTTTTGTCATATTAAAGATTTAGGCTGGAGTCAGTTTGTTAGTTGTTTTTTTTCTGTTGCAAATGACGATGGTGTAGTTGACTGGAAAGGATTCCTAACCAAACAAATTGATCCAGAATATCTAGAAAATAGTTTTCAATGTTTGTTTAATATTATCAAACATTATGTTTAAGGAGGAAGTTCGAGGTTTTTCAAATTTTAGCCATTTAAATTATCCATATTTCTAAAACCCTAAAGATGGATGTTAAAGATGCACCATTTTATAAAAACGATATTTTTAGGCCAAAATATCTAATACTAAAGACAATACAACAAAAATTTAGTTTTTTTCGTTTTTTAATTAAAACACTATGATTAAAGCTTTGCTTATTTTACCAACCCCGCATTGGTATTTTTATGAATGGTGCTGTTATTATTATAAAAGGAAAAAAACTTATCACAGATTACTAAGATGAAAAAACAGACATTTTGTGTTGCAAACCCAGACATTTATAATTTTTTAACCCTAATATAAATAAATTGAGACAAAGGTTAACAAAAATATGAGTAATACAAATATAACGATTAAGTAGTAATAAGCCTTCGGAAAATAGTAATATATGCGCTATTGACACTTTTTACTAACTTCACAAAAAAAAGTGATTATTATTTACAAAAAATTTTAGCTGACTATAAAAAAGTGCTACTTTAAATTGATAAATAAAAAACGGACCAACTTAAAAAAAACATTTTTTTTTAAATAAAAAAAAATGGTCGATATCAAGAATCTGAACAACCTGTTTATCTGAACAACCTGTTTTTTTTTGAATGTACGACTAAAATTTTTTTTTTTTGTTGGACTTCGCTTTAATTAAAGTTTTTATTAAAAGAGGATTTTTCTTATACACTCTGCACAATAGAAAAACTAAATAATCATTGGAACTTTTTTTTAATGTTATTCTACAAAATGGTAAAAATTTTACAAAATAAAGTTATTCTTTATAAAAAAATCTGCGTGATCTAAAATCTAAATCGCAACCATTAAGCACAGCTATTAATTTTTTAATGGTATACGAGGTTTTTAAAAATCCAAATTTACTCAAGAGGAAGGTACCGTTATTTAATAAAAATTGTTATAAAGAAACAATGTTTAAGAATAAAAATAACGTTTAAATATGCAAACTTGTTCATTTACCAGAAAAACGTGTTTTCTTAAATGTTTTATGCGATAACGGTGACATTTTAAGTTTGTACCTAAGTGGATACCTCTATTGAAATGTTATTTGTAAAGAAAGCTTAAGAACTCTTAAAACGCTCGTTTTCGCAAAAAAAAAAAAATAAAAAAGTTTTTTCCAGTAAATTATTTAGTTATTTCCTCTTGAGCAAAATGCATATGTTTGACAAGACCTCCTATACCAATGAAATAATTATTATTATGTGACTATTGAATTTTAAGTCTTATACTGTGCCACAAAATAACTATTGCGTTTATTCTTTGACAATGCAGAAGCTTTTATAAAGAAAAACTTCTTTTATTAAATTAATAATAAAAAAATCATATGGTGCGAACTTAAGTAGACACACTGTATACTTTTTTTTAAGAGTAATGGTAGGTTTACATCTGACATTTATTGCATGATATTTATGTCAGACAGAAATTCTGGGTAATGTAAACAATAAAAAATTTCTATCAGACATAACTTTTTGGCCGTTTACATTAGCCAGAGTTTCTGTCTGACATAATTCTCATGCAATAACTGTCAGATATAAACCTACCAGAATAACAAAAAAATGTCCAGTTGCACTGAATTAATTAAGCAGCAGTTTATATCTATTATAATGCTTAGATGCCTAAAAAAATGATGTCTATAAAAATTGTGTTCCACATCAATCATGCAAATGACTGAAACACCTTAACAGAAACTTAACAAATCTTAAAATTCTACAACTACTATATACGTGGAATGGGTGATGCCTTTAGTAAAAATCGTACACTAATTAATATTTTGCAAAATGCATATTGACTATAAAAAATAATTAAGATATTGGTTTACTAAAATCGAATTGCTGACGTGTGCAAATAAAGCTTAAAAAATTCAATTTATAATGCTGGCATTATTTAGCGAAAAATTTTGTGTTTATTTTTCGGTTTTCCTGAGGTGCCGCATGTCCAGAAATCAAACAGCCGGCCTTTATAGTAGCGGCGGGATAATTTATTTGTTTCTATGAATAAAGGAATTCCTGTTACTGATAAAGTTTTGTTTTGTGTGAGTAAACATATTTAGAAATTAGGTCTTAAAAAAGTATTGGTAACTTTAAATTGTTAAGAATTTAAGGTTAGGAACTATTGCATTCAAAGGAAAAAAACCTATTAGGTCTCGGCTTGGCCGGGTCCCTTAAATCGCTCGAGCCCCGGGGTTATATTCCGGCTGCCCCCGCCACCCCTCCCCGTCTACGGGCCTGCCAATATATTTAATATTTTGGTTAAAATATCACAGACGCTAGATTGAAATTACGATTTTGGCAGGGTTTTTGCGTTATACTCAAAACAACTTATGTGTCATATGTCTGGTTTTGCATTTATATGCTCAATATAATAATTTAAGGGGCCAGAGCTGTGGTTAATCACGGAGTTTTAGAGTGTATTCCCACGTATTTTGACCCGCTAAATTAATAATTCAAACATTTTTAAAAGAGCTTTAAGGAAAATACCACATTAGGTACATCTAACTTTATTAGTTCCAGAAATATGGCCATCCCAATCAGGTATTTGGGTAAAGTATTGCCATTTTGTAGTAGGTAAAGATATTGACTTTTTATTCTAGGGTTATGAAGTACTCGTCAGGAGCTTTAACATGATGTATTACTCGACCCCCTTTTCATTTAAGAATTTTAGGTTGGGGGCCCTGATGGCTAGGGGGTTAAAGGGGCGCCGTCCAATTTTTTGTAAAAACATTCCCCCTTAATAAATATCTTGACGTGTTTTGGCGATTTGCTCAAATCTGTCTATTTTTGCAGATAACTGAGTGGTCACTTTTTAAATAAACACTCTTAATTTATTTATAGAAATGTGCAGTAATAGTATAAAACCGGTGCATAAATAATTATAGTCCAAAAATGTTTTTTGGCATATTTACATGTTTGCACAAAATAATCAGAATTATGTGTTTTTCTGCATGTTCCGTACTTAGTATTTTGTTAAAGAAATATGTTATATCAATGATAATTATAGTTTTATGTTATAATTGTCTTCGGTAATATTAAATATTTAAAGTAAACAGCAAGACATATTAAACTATTTTACGTAGATGTCATAAGTTACGAACGGTATACTTTGGGACACATTTAAGGTCGGGCCTCACATAACCGCAACGAACCCGTGGTTGTGCGTTTTCCTGGTAAAATGTAGGGGGATACGGTGCAAAAAGTTTTGTATTTAATCAAACTGCAGTACTATGACCCAATTATTCCACGCTTTACATAACACCTGATCGTAATAAACCTTCACAAATAAGGTAACACCGTTTTAAGGTTTGGCCGCACATAACCATCGTTGTACCGTTCTAATCAAACGCCGTAGGCTTAATATTACCGCACCGTGCCTGACTACATACCACATTCAAAAAATAATGTATTCATAAGTTTTACTTACATATTCACAAGATGTGACAATAAAATTATTTTTACATTTTTTAATATTTATTAAATCACTTTTGCTTGTATTGTTTGGTTTTACCCAATAACCTTAAATAACTAACTCTTTATTTTTGTACGTAATGAACTGAAACAAAAGAATACGCCCGGTCAACTCAAAGCTTGGCTCGGGGAACATCGATGCTATACGGCTAACCTATCCACGTATGATTTTATTGACTGGGGGCATGTCTCAGACTCCGATTTATCACCGTCTAAATTAAACGTTTAAACAAAACGCATCGAGACACGGTCGTGCTACGATGCGGTTCTTGTCGGGCATCGGCGCGCTTATGTAAGACTATTACTTATACTATACTCAAAGTTTGGATAAAAAGAAACAGAGATGTTTTAGCTTGACAAAAATGCTTTTTATATTTTTAAGGCATGAAAAGTGCTTTTGAATTTTTTCGAATTAATTTGCCTACTTTGCCACTTTCCTCTATCACCGTGAAATCTGGCTCGGTGCGGTTATGTGTGGCCCGACCTTTATCATTCCAGGTCAAAGAGTAACACAAATATAAATATGTTTTTTTTTCCTGGGTGAATTTTTTACTACATAAGTGGTCAAACGTTTTCTTTATTTAATAAACAATTCTTTTAAACAAACAAAAATAGAAAACACAAACCCGATTGATTTTTAACGTGACATACAAAAATATAATTTTATTAAAATCAAAACTTTAATACTTTAAATATTACATAAATAAACTGTTAATATGCTATGTCGAAGTAGAAAATACTACAAATATTTATTGGAAGTTTTGGTCGATTTTTTCTTCTAAATTTATTTTTATTTTTAGCCATCAGCATTTACCCTGGGAGATTTCTGCGTACCACCAATGGCCAATGTACTAAAGGTATTTTTAGAAAATGGTCAAACCAAGAGTTTTAAATATGATTCATGGACAACTGTTCAAGATGTTATTAATTCTCTGCAGGCTAAACTGTGCTTAAGTTCAACCGAACATTTTAGTCTTGTTGTTGAACATATCAAAAGTTTAAGAAGAAATAAATTAACACTTCTTGATCCACAGGATACCATAGCTAGGGTAAATATACAAGTTTGTTTTAATTTTTTTATTACTTTTTTAAGTATATCTCAAAAGTCAACGCAATGTAATAGTGATATTTACATAGTATAGTCCACATTTACTACACATGTAAAGCGTTGAACTCCTAAATAACAGTAAACTACAGTGTGTCCATGGATGTACCTAAGTATACCTTTTTTTTTTGAAATGCCTAAAGCTACAATTTAATGTTAACCGCATTTTTTCTAGAAACCATAACCAATTGAAAAAAATAATTATTAAACGCTTTTGAATATTTGTTTTGACTATTTAATAATGTAGTTTCAAAAATATATTTTTCCGATTTTTTTTTATTTTTTAAAGAAATATCTTCGCGATTTTAAACTACTCTGAATATCTTTAGTCAATTTTTATTACAGCTTTTAGCATTTTAGACCAAGCAGAAATTTTTATGATGAATTACTTTTTTTCGAAATATTAAAAATAAATTACAGCTATAGTTAAGTCTATCTGTGGACATATTGTATATTTTAATATCATACAATATGTGAATTTTGGAAAAAATAGTTACTGATTTGGGCATATACTTTTGTTTTGCAATAATTGTTATCAAAATTGTTGCGTTTTGTTTTATTGTAGGTGATATAGAAGTCTTTTTCTCGCATCCGTAAGGTTTTACTACTTTCCCCAGCGACTATATAACTTAAAAATCTTAGCAAACTTATAGGTTTATAAGGAAGTTTCTTTAATTAACTTCATTTATTTTGACTAGTGTTAAAATATATTTTTTTTACTTTATGAATTAAAAAAAAAAGTATTGTTTGTCTACATGGAAATAAAACCGACCCCTAGCTAAATTAGAACAAGTATGTCAATTTTTTTTATAACAGATTCATTATCGAACCAGACTTCATGCACTAAAATTTATGAAGATATTAAAAATTGTATTTTCTTATGAAATTGATCGGCAACAGTTAACTATATTATTTTCTCTAATAATCTGGAGTTTAATAAAAGTGAAAATAGACTTATTTAGGTTAAAAGTACGAATATTGATTCCGTAATATGTTCATAAATTTTCCAAAATAATTTGAAAATCATATACAGGGTGTTCGGAAAATGCGTTAAGAAATTTTATGGGGTCGTTCTGCAATAAAAAATAATATTAGTGAGTACTTTGACAAAATGCCGAAATCTCCCTGGTAACCAAGTTACAGGGGTTAAAAGTTTAATTTTTATTTTTTATTTTTCGCCCTGTTATATATTTTTTTAACCAATCTAGTTGACATTTGGCAAATAAATCAAGCTTTGCAGATTCTAAAATTTTAATTTAATAAAAGTACTTTTTTAAATACCGCCACAGGGCACTTTACTTTACCTGAAACTTAAAATTTATTTACATCATAACTTTTTATTTTGACAGATATCGCAAAGCTGGGGGCGCCATTTGATAAACAATCAAAAATTAAAAAATAAGGTACTCTTTATTAAAGTCGATAAACCTCACCGTTTACGCACCAATCGACATCAAAGTTTTCATCAATTTCAATCAAATTACCTACATACATACAGAGTGTCCGTAACTTAACTGACAAACTTTAAGGGGTGATTCTACAATTTAAAATAAGAAGAAAACTTTATATGAGGATATGTCCTAAACGTCTTAGTTTTTGAACTACGGAGTGGTAAAAATTAAAAAAAAGTTTTTTTAATAGGTAGTTCAAAAACTAAGACGCGTAGGACATATGCTCTTAAAAAGTTTTTTTATTTTCCGTTGTAGAATCGCCCTGTAAAGTTTGTCGGTTGAGTTACGGACACACTGTATGTATGTAGGTAATTTTATTAAAATTGATGAAAAATTTGATGTCGATTGGTGCCTAATCGGTGTGGTTTATCGACTTTATTAGAGAGTACTTTATTTTTTAAATTTTTGATTTATTTATTTATTTATTAACGGATACTCCATTTTACAACAATTAATTACAATATAAAAAAATTACATAACAATATTTAACAAAATATAATTTTTAAATACATCACAGTAGAGCAACATCACAGACCATTAAATCACTTAAAAAAAAATACTCATAATAATAATTTAATTCTAACATAAGCTAAGAGATCATTAAAGACGAATCAGCACACTCTTAAAACTAGGAAGAGTAACATCAAAACGCATATTCAATTCATTAAATTCACTCTGCATTCTCACCAATGGAGCATGCAAGCCATAATTATTTCTCTGGTGCTCTAAGTAGAATAAGTTATTTGATCTTGTTCGATGAACGGTGGAAAAATTTAGACGACTTAGAAGATAACTTGAATCAATATCACCATTTATGAGTTTGTATAGAAAACACATATCAGCATGAAGCCTTCGTTTTTGTAATGTACATAAGTTAAGTCTAGAAAGAGCTTCGTTGTAGTCAGTGTGACCATCCAACAAAGGTATTCCCAACCTAAAGGCACAGGAGCGTAGAAACCTCCTTTGGACAGCCTCAACCTCCGTGATATGCGCAGCGTACTGAGGAGACCAAACCTGGCTTGCATACTCCAACATAGAACGCACAAAAGAACAGTACAATATTCTATAAACTTGACATGAAAGGTCCCTACAAAATCTTGTCACAAAACCCAAGCTCCTATTCGCACGCTTCACCAGCGATGCGATATGGCTGTTAAACAATAATTTGTAATCTAAAACTACCCCCAAATCAGTCACCTCACTAACTCGCTGAAGAGTCACACCATCAATGACATATTCATAAACCACTGGATGTCTTATTCTAGCAAAAGTAATGGAGCAACACTTCTCAATGTTTATCCAAGACCATTCATCCTAGACCATAGAGACAAATTATCGATGTCAGATTGTAATAAGTCACAGTCTGCGCGGGTGTGAATTTCTTTATAGAGTTTCAAGTCATCAGCAAACATCAGGAAGCTAGACTCACCCACAAAATTGCATATATCATTTACAAATAGTAAAAATAGCAGCGGTCCACAGTGAGAGCCCTGGGGAACACCCGATTGTCTATAAAATGGCGACCTTAACTTAACTGCTATATCTGTCAAAATAAAAAAGTTATGGAGTAAATAATTTTTTGTTTCAGGTAAAGTGCCCTCTCACGGTATTAAAAAAGTACTTTTACCTTAAAATGTTAGAATCTGTAAAGCTCGATTCGTGTACTAAATGTCAACTAGGTGCACATCGGTTAAAAAGGAAAGGTATTATAAAAAAACAAAAATAAAAATTAAACTTTTAACCCCTGTAACTTGGTAACCATGGAGATTTCGACATTTTGTTAAATGAGTTACTAACATTATTTTACATTGCAGAATGACCCCTTAAAATTTCCTAACGCATTTTCCGAACACCCTGTATAGTTAATTATTTGTAATAACTATTATATAATTATAATAGTATATCCGATTACCTTGCTATGAAAACTTTTGGGAGACCATGGGAAAATTGTTATGTCGCCGAGTATCCGGTACCTGTGAAATTGTGAATGAAAACTGACCGTGGGAAAATTGTGGCACGAGCCAACTACACCTTTTCACCTTACTCTTAAGATCTTGTTTTGTCTTTGTCCTTGTCCAAGGTTAAAAAAATTAGGAAATTTGAACTATACTGGGCCCAACTACCGGAACACCTACTAAAATGACGTCAGGTATAAATATCAATCTTGAGCTATACCTAGGGTTCTGGGCATGCTCTAAAATAATGATATGTCATATGTTTGACATCACATAACCTTTTTTTACGTATGGTAACGGGAAAGAAATGGGGCATTTAGTTCCCTTTGTCCACCGGTGGAGCTTATAATCTCAAAATTTCTGGCGCCTCAAAAAATGTAGAAATCTTGTGCTACGTCATATTCGGAGCGTGGCAAGTACTATCTGTCAAATTTTATATGTCCCCTGTCAAATACCTCTAGCACCTGTCAAATGCACCCAGCCCCTTTCAAAAACTACTTGAGTTAAAAATGGGTATGACGCGCAGAATATCTATCTATCTGAGATCTAATATCCGTGTGCTCAAAAACAAAAATCGGTTTGTGGTTTAAAATATTTAAACATCAGACCTATCGAATGTTCAAAACCACATGGCGCCTTTTGGAACCGTAAGTGGTTTACAGCTGTTTAAGAATATTAAAACATATCAATATTTAGCGATGAGTATGGTATTGGGGTTAAAGAAATAAAACTTGGTTAAAAAATAGTTGATGACGTTTTACTAATGTTTTCACGGTCTAACAATAAATTTACTATTGTAGTAGTAACTACTGTAAAAGATTTGAAAAGTATTAATTTCATGTTTCCATAAAGTTCTGTCCAAATTTTCTTTGTTTCAGAGATATTGTATATTAAAGTAAAAAAAAAAACAGTTTTAAAATGCTTTAAATATTTTTAATGCGATTTGGTCTTAAATTTAGCACACTTTAGGGTATAAGGCGCTTACTATGTCCAAACTGGAATAAAATAAGTGGCTACAGTGTCATCTCAGCGGGCCAATATTTTTAAGAAAAAACGTACGCTACCTACTTATTGTCTAGTTTTAATTTTTTTTCAATCACGCACCTAAAAATACAACTTAGTAGGACCTTGTATTTTTTGTATCTAGCTTCGTTTTCAAGCAAAAAAATGAAAGCCACTCCTTTTTTAAAAAGTATCCATAGACAGATTGTCCACGGATAGTGTTTACAAGAGGACAAATTGATTTTAAAAAAATCTAACCAGAACTAACCAAAACATTTTATAAAACTGGATTTGCTGTCATCAAAAATGAATTATTTTTAATTCTTGCAATAATATAGACTAAAAACTGTCATAATTTGCTTTTTAAACACCTACTCCCGCACAAATTTATAGACAACACAATTTATGCTAATAAATCTATCTTTGAAATGTTAAAAAAAAATATTCTATTGCTTATTTTTAGATAGCCTCACAGCCAGGAGCTCATAAACTTCGGTGTCTTTTCCGAGTAACATTTGTTCCTGTAACAGCGGCTGAACTAGCTCAGCGAGATTTAAATGCATTAGATTATCTCTATAATCAATGTTGCAATGATGTGATACAAGAAAGGTTTTCCCCGGAATTGCAATGTGATACAGCCCTTCGACTGGCCGCCCTACATATATGTCAACATTCTTTGGCCAATAATATTCCAGCTTCTAAACTTACCCTTAAAATTGTTGAGTAAGTTATTTTCCCTAATATCAAATAAGTCGGAGTTGTTAAACCACTATATTAAGATATTAAATGGATTCACAACTATATAGAATTGATAATTTAGTGCTAAGAAATAATGAATCCACGTTTTTTATATTTATTTAAAATAATATCTCCTTAAGTAAAAATAAATGTCCAAGATACTAAGAGCAAGTATAAGCATTTTGGAAATGGTAAGAGACACGATGTCGGTTAAATGACAACAAAATTAAAGTTTTATGTGCCTTATAATTTGCTGTTTAGAAAGATTTAAAATTCAAAGTATTTCCGGGGAAATCTGAAAAACCCCAAATAGTGAAAAGTGCAATATAAGCTTATCAGAAACTCTCTAGCATCACAAATTTTTATTTATAAAATACGTTCCCGATATTTTAGAATCAAAATTTTAAAGGCAAGTTTATTTTGAATTTATATTATGGCTTAAATTAAACCATTAGTATAGCAAAAAACTTAACTAAATAATAAACAAACAAAGGAGTTCTTGACACAATAACAATTTTATACAAAACTTGTTTCAGTTTTTTGCTAGTCAGATAAATCTAATTATAAGCAAAACATGAAATTTCTAATAATTTTTAATTGTTTATTGTTTTAAAAATCCAAAAAGCCTTGGAAACAAAAACTAAGTTGGTGGTGTAAATTTTTTTACTAAAAATATGACGGCCTGATTCTAATTTTGTCCAAAATTATACTTTTCAAGTTGTTTCACTTTTGTGCAGAGTCAGGGACACATCAAGATCAATTATAACTTAAACAACCTATCAAGCATGAACTTAAATATTTGTTTCCAAGGCCTTTATAATATTTTAAACAAAAAACAGTTAAACATTATTATCAAGTTATCTGTTTTGCTTGCAGTTAGATTTACTTAACTAGCAAAAAGATGAAGCAAAAACCGTAAAAAATTGTTATTGTTTAAGTAAATTATTTCTTTATTCATTATTTGTGAACTATAAAGTTACTCTTTTTTACCAACCTAATGTATTAGTTTGAAAGGTAGAGCTAACTATTTTTTTAATTTAGAAGATACTGGTCCGTATTAGGGTTAAACCATAACGGTATAAAAATTTTAATCTTATACCTAATCCTATTTAAAAAATGTAAGTTAATAGTAGTAGTTATCTTCGTTAGGATATGCTTTAATAATTAAACTGATTTTTTTAATTTAAAATGTGACTCATACTGTTTATACCACATTCTGAGAAATATAGATTTGTATCACGGTTAAACTGGAAATATGAGATAAATCGTTTAATATGAAATAGAAAAAAATAATAATAATTGAATTTCGATATAAAAATTTTAGGACCGTATTTAAAAAATAAAACTTTGTGATGCTAGGGGTAGTTAAGCACTGTGCTGTTTATGAAAATAATTTACAAAATTAAAATGTTGGATTTAATATTTTTATCAGATTTCTAGAAATAGATGTCCGTGTAAAGAATAAACCTCAATGTGTCACGCATTATAAATTTTTAATATAACAAATATTAATTAGGCCGCCAGAGGCGGACTTATCTTTAGACAAGGCGCGCACTGCAATGACAAGCAAGTGGACTGGCGGCGAGATGGTGTGCTAGTGACGAATGTAACCTTTAAAGTTACCGTAAATTAACTATTTTTGAGTCTAATGTCTAGTGTTACCCAACTAACGCTACACACTTTTCAAATACCATTTCACCGTCACTTTACTTTAATCCTCTCTTTTTATTTATGTACGTAGGATTTAAATATTCCACCTGACACTGACACACCACATGGCAGCCACGTCACTTGCGTACCATTTTATTGCACGCGTTGCCTTACACGATAGTGCTAATTATTTTTACACCATGTATATTAGAGAAATAGAAGCAATATTTTTGGATGGCTTAAACCAGTGTTTTTCAAACTTTTTATGACCGCGACCCCTTCGTAAGAAAAAATATTTCGCAACCCCCGACTTTTCTTTATGTTGTTATTATATTATAAATATTTAAAGTATATAACATTTTTATGCGTACCATAATTAGGACTTGGATATAAATATATGTATAATGAAGCACGTAAAACACGTTACTAATATCTAAGGCCATTTTTGCGCATAGATACGTATACCCAATAAAAAAATTTGCAGAGCACTATCCTCAAGTGGTGCAGAGTGAATTTATTGCTTGACTGAAAGCACAAATGCTTTTTCCATCGCACTATGGGATAGAAATCCATTATTTTGGCCAAAAAGCAACTTTGAAATTTTAATGGCTTATGCTGTGTATTTAAAAGTAGATACTCCAAATTACATGTATACAAATTATTTAAAAGGATTTGACGACTTCTATTAGGTTAATAAAAAAACTTGAAAAGGTATTTTAAGAATCAATGAAACGAATACAACTAAAAATAATTAAGTATTAAATAAAAAGTGTTTTAGTTTTGTCGAAAAATGTGCAATAATTTATATTATTCTTATCCAGGTAAACATAAATATACAACATTTAATCTACTAAGTTTATTAGTAGCCTAGTATACTAAAAATAATTAAAAATAAAATATTAAATGCTATTGTTGTGTTTCTGATGTAAAGTCTCGCGAAGTCTCGCTTTATAAAATATTTTTTTATCATTTTCTTTATCAGAAACTCACACACGTAATTAAAGGGATTTGTCTCTTTTTCAAATCTTCATTCCCGAGTAGAAGAGGTAACATGCCAGTAGTGCAAGCCCTTTCGTCGCTGTAGTAACGTTTTGTTTTGTCGCTTTCTCATAACTTTTTAAGGTATTTTAAAAATACGTATTTTCTGTACAAAAAGTGCACGAAATATTTTTATATATTATAACTTTTAGAGATAGTTCAGATATTCTGTTGTAGGTTTTAACGGTATTTGATTGAATTACTTTCTTAAATAAAAAAATATAAAAATTAAAAGTCGTCGGAAAATCCAAATCTGGACAGATCATAGTACCCAAAAATGGACTCTTCCATATATTTATTCCAAAAGACAAGAATCAAGTCAAAAAGGGCTGTTCGTCTCGTAAATGAACATTACTTACAGAGAGGCTTCTTTTTCTTGCTCATAGTCGGCCTGTGGGGGATTTATCGCTTTTTTATAGATACTTCTATGGCTTCTGCTCTGAGGAATTGTCCAGAATCATTCCTCCACTTACGGTTCCCAATACAAAAAACGCGTGGTGCCACACGTATGCATCCCTACACGGTCCAACTGGACAGGTCCCGAACTGTGCACTTTGTTTGTTCTTTTATCCCTAGTGTATCTAGATGGTGAAATCTGCTGCTCCGGAAGGTATTTCCTTTCCCCTCATATTTAAGCCCCTTGGCAACCTCGCTTAAGACACTCAGAGCGTTGGTGTGTGCTCTGGGCACAATAACTGCGCTGGATCCAGAGTCTGACGCCTGGATCTGTGATTTTTCAAATTATTTTTGTTGCTTTCTATGTTATACCAAAGTTTCCAAAGGGTTTTTTGTAAAATAAGTTTAAATTTTAATGGTGTTTATAGTATTCCATATTTGGGTACCTATTCCATATTTGGTTACCCTTATCATTTTTTAGTCTTTTCTAAAAATCTTTATTAAAAATTGATCAATGTAACTTAAAATGTTTACAAAATGAAAGACAAATAAATGATTGTTAATAATTACTACAAAAAGATTTTTATTTATAATGTTTATGCAAATTATGTGTAAAAAACAAAATGGTATTCCATATTTGGTCACTTTCCTCTACTGCCTCGTGCGAAAAATACTTAATAAAAAAACATAGCAATAGTGGATCCTAAATTCGTTTTTGCAGCTGCAGCTGTAAATGAGTGAAATTTTGCAAGTAACCTTAAAGAAAATCTACTGTATTTATCTGCCGATGGGATGTTACACTTGGAATTCCAGTCTGCCAATTTGAATACCTTTTGTTTAAAGAGAAAAATAGGAATTACTAACTGAGGCCGTAAAGTGTTTTATTCTATTTGCCACCTCGTATTTGTGCGAGTTGATATTTTCATCGATGACCCAAACACAAAGTAAGCAAAGAAATGTCCGGTGATAGCTTAGCGTGTAAGGCGTTAAGTTGTTGAGCGCACGTAAAGACAGGGCGCACAATAAGCCGAACGGCTTCAGTGCATGGGTTATTCCGGCCCTATTCTAATATAATCTAATCTAAGCAAAGAAATCGTTTATATTTCGAAAACGATGTATGAATGAGAAGTTGTAGGTCTTGTGTGTGTTCTCCTTTAGCGATAGGACGTATTTTAAGTGCTTCCTGGAAATTTTTACAAAAACCGTTTTTTACTCCAAACAAAAATAAAGAAAAGTAGATTAATATAAATAACGTGAAAAATGTAGTTATACAAATATATTTCAAGTAAGAAAAAGCCATAAAGAAGGTCATAACCGCAGAAAAACGTGATATACTCACAATGACATAGCATAATGGACCGGCCCTCGCGATCGCTTATTGACGCCAGAGCAGTGCGAGAGAGATGGAGCTAATTACGGCAAGAAGTGCATTTATATTCGTTTACCGTTAGATAGGTTAAATTTAAAAGTGATTTCTTGTGTTCTAAAGTTATTTGTGATCAAAATTTTTGACTATAGTTGTTGTTCAATATGGTTCACCCATGTGCAGCTATAAATTGCACTGCAAGGTGGAAAAAAGGCGACACTACGAAATTCCACAGGTAGGCATCACAAAATGGCACATTGTTTAGATAATATTTTCATTTTTATGTTTAAGTAGATAAAATTTATTATTTATTATTTACTGGTGTTATAAGTTTAATAAAAACCGCATACACTAAAAAAATTTTTTCAAAAAACTCTAAAATTTTTTGTTTAATTTTTTATTTTTATAGCTTCTTTCACACAAAAGATACGTTTAAATCATAAAAACTACATTAGACAAAGTGAGATAAACGAATGTTTTTTAATATATAAAGAATATTTTAATTAAAGATTGAAGTAAGCGGTATCTAATAAAAAACACCCAAGAATAGTAACAAAAATAACTTTACAAGAATTATATAGTTAAAAAATATGTAGGTATACAATATACTAAAAATTCTTTAAACTATTTATAAAAAGTAGAACAAGTTTAACAAATAAGCACAATGTTCTAAAAATATACTTTATACCCTATATTCCCATTTAATTCCATTACTTGCCGGGCTTCCTTGCCGTAATTATCTCCATCTCCCTCTCGGACCTCTCTATCTTTCGTTGGCCGTAAATAAATTCACAGCGGCAATACGTCGGGGCCGGTCCATTATATCATGTCATTGTATACTCATAAAGAACATAACCTAAAATAGACATAAACAACGTTCAAATAAACAACTGGACTTTGACCTTACAAATAAAGGTGTCCCTAAACTACAAAACATTAACCCATATTTATTTAAAAAAGAAATAAAACTAAACATTTTTCTTCTTTAAAAAAGACTTTAAGATTGCGGAGACGCACCCTTGAATTAAGTAGGGAGGTCATCGCCCTTTATTTCGTAAGTCAAAAATATAAACCTGAAATAATCAAATAAATACCTAACAAAATAATAAGATCGTTTCTATGGGTAAAATCGGTACTTATAAATGTAGCAGCGATGGCAAAGAATTAACATCATATTACTGCTTGTCCTGCAAGACTATCCAACACCGAAGTTGCAGGATACACAGAAATAAGAAGATATGATCTTGCGCAGGTGGGAGGAGCTTCGCTGTGCTTTTGCTACGTCATCTGGTGACGAATTTAGGTTAAACATGGTTTAAACGTGCGGATAAAAGTGCGATTTGTTGAGAGATTTGTGTATTTCAAACGGTTTAATCTGGTTTTATAAATATTTTTTCCAAAATGCGTTGTTCAGTGGCGATGTGTAATACAAATAATCAAAACAAAAGTTACGAGGACATAATGTTCTTTAGATTTCCAAAAGATGAAAGTCTTCAGAAAATGTGGGTGAACGTTTGCAAACGAAAAGACAATATAAATGTTAAATATGCACGCGTTTGTTCTAAACATTTTCCAGAGGATTCTTATAAAAGGGACTTAAAGGTTGAATTACTGGGTATTTCAACAAAAACCATAGGCTTTTAAAGGACGACGCTGTACCAACTTTGCATTTGCCTCTAAAGCCATCAATGATGCCCCAAAATGAAGACAGAAAACAAAGAGCTACGAAAAGGGATCAAAGAAATGTTTACATAAAATTAGCAAAATTTTTATTTAGTATCATATTTTTTTATTAATGTTTTACACATTTTTTACATACACATATATTTAAATAAAAAACGTAAAACCAGGTAAATCACGTAAAAAAGGTGTAAAACACAAAAAAATATGATGCTTAAATAAAAATTAAGTTCATTTTATATTACATTTTAGATATGGGATTCTTATTCAAATCTAAAAAACTTTTTTATTTTACATTTTGGTAAAATATTAAAACTAAAGGCAGCTTTCTTGATCCCTTTTCAAATTTTTGTAGTTTTCGGAGCCCCTCTACAAAGCAAAACAAACTTCTCAACGTGAATCTTTTTTTTAAGAAGCAAGAGCAGTTGTATACACGACTTTCTTGAGCGTTTAAATTTTTGTTCCATTTGTCCCATTGTAAAGTCCATCCGTGTACGTATGTACTGTAGACTTACAATTTGATTTTATGGTTATTTCCAATGAATTACTATGAAGTAATTGTAGTAGTCATAATGTTATGTGTTTAGTTGATTGTATATATATTTTTTAAATAAAATTATCGAAAGCCTTCTTTAGTGTAACTTTTATTTTTAAGAATTCAAAAATAAAAAATATGGTAAATTTTTACAACTCAATAGCAAACAGAATCACTTGTTATAACATATAACATAAAAATTTAAAGAAAAAGTTTTTTCTTGTCAATGAAGGAGTTTGCATATTTGAATAATATTTTTAGTACTAAACATTTTTTCTTTAAAATATTTTTCAATACTGTCAAAAATAACAGTACTTTTCTCCTGAAGAAAATTCATATTTTTTGAGATACCTCGTATACCACTCAAAAAATTCATAATTGTTGCTTGCATTTTAGGTTTGCAGAACTTTTTATGGGGAATAATTTTTTTCGTAAAATTAATAATAAAAAAGTTGCCCATATGTATGTACACAAATTAGGCGCGGACACACTGTATATTAGAATTATTAATTTTCTATACTTTCCTTCAGTTTTTTCCCAATATTTATTTATTGTATCATAGTTAATAGAATGATAGTTTGATGAATGTTCCATCCAACAGTCGGTAAACATTTTTCTCCTAAGAATGTAAATATAATTTAACATTCAACAAAAAGTTTTATTTTAAACAGAAACGAGAAATTAGAAGTACACATACACGACTTTAATCTATAAAGAAAAAAGAAATAACTAATCTCTATAATATACCAACTAAAAATAAATTAAACAGTGTTAGAATCCAACATCACCGACGAAAGATATGTATTACTGTTGCGTAAATAAAAATTCGTCACCACATGACGTCACTGCGCGAACCAGACAAATTTAAGCTCGCTATAAATCATATCTTCTTTATCTTTATATCATGCCGAAGTTGCATTGAAAGAAAAAAGAATATTGTATTTATTTAAGGGACACCGAATATACTGCAGTAAAAAATGTGAGACAATATCTTTGGAAAATATAAACGATGATGAGATGGAGCTAATAACAGAACATAGGTATATAATTGTGGAATTACAAACTGAGATCAAGGACAAAACAATATATTGGGAAAGATTTAAACGAAACTCGATTGCTTTTGAAGGCCATGCTGAGAAGGTAGAAGAAGAATACAAAAAATGATTTACAGGAACAGCTGCTAAGAATAAGAGTCCTGGATGAGTAGGTGGCTGACGAATGTAAAAAGTGAAGATATGGAAGAGCATTATAGGAAATCCGAAGATATTTCCACATAAGATAAAGATGCTGGAAAGAAGCATTCAGGAAATGACAAGAAGGGAATTGGTATTAATAGAGGAAAAGACTAGGATGAATGGAATCATACAAAATGAAAATAAAAGATCTAGAACAATCTCTAGCTTCAACTAATGGACAGGATCAAGTGATGAACAATGGGCAAAGGGCAGACAAGGCTACTCAAAGCAAGTTGAGTTCCAATAAGATAGGAGTAGAGAGGAAAACCATAGAAAAAAACTATTTCCGTTCTCCAAAATCAAATATCTGTAATACAAGACACATTAAGGGAAGAGAGAGAACAGCATTTCAATTTGGATAAAGAACACAGGTCGTCAATAGTAGAATTAAGGAGAAAGATGGGAAGAATAAATGTTATGAACGATAGCCCTAAAAAAACTTCTGATAGTCTTGAAGTACAGAACAAAAAAATAAGGGAACAAGTGAAACAGCTTAAAATAGGGGGTAAGGTAATTGAACAAAATGTAAATGAACCAAACAAAATACACGACACTTCCAAATGCAATAATAAATTAAAACGGCGCCAAATCTTGTTCTTAGGAGGAAATGATTCATATAATACATGGAAAATCTTTAAATCTATAGCGGGAAACACCTACGATACAAACTGTCAGTACTAAGAAAGTAACTTATTTGAAGATATCATAGATTTACATCCGTGAATATCAAATAAACTGGATAAACATGACTGCATAATATTATTTACTACAAACATAAATACAAGAAAAGGAAAAGTCATAAAAGATCAGGTTTTAAAGGACAAAATAAACAAAACTAAAAACACAAATTTAATAATAATAGGAGCATTACTTGTAAAAAATAAACCTATCTTAAATAAATTCGTTCATCAACAGAACCAGCAAGTATCATGCATTATCGGCATGATCCAAAGAGCTTGTTACATAGACTGCAATAAAATAATCAACCCGTACTATATTGGTGACAGAAGAGGATAGCTAACAAAAAAGGAAAAATGGATTGTGCTCAAATATATTCACCAAAATATAATAAACGACTCAAAGAGTAAAGCTGCTGCAACGAAAGATGAGGAAGGCTCTGAACGGGAAATTAAACTAGCTCAATATAAGCAAATGTCGCCCAACGCAACACAAAATTATTATGACAGTAAAGATGTATCTGGAAGTAGCGAAAGCTCCAAGAAAGACAATCCACGAAGAAACTCAAATGTAAATTTAATCTCCGATAGAATCACTCAACTCTTAAAGAGTACGCAAACCATAGAGCAGACGGCACCTGTGGATAAAATAAAGAAAAAACTAATGCATACTGGCACAAACACTGAGCAAGTATCTGCTAACCTAAATCAACAACAGAATTTGTTACAGCCCACACAAGATGAAACAGAAACATGTACTAACATACCAGCCAAAACTTTTTATATCTTCGACTATCCCAGTTGGATGAGTTCGGTGATGGCTTAGCGTGTAAGGTGTTAAGTCGTTGAGCGCACAACGGACGTGAGGTGGGTTCGAATCCTGCTGAGGCCAAATACTTATTTATAAGTTGGTCGGAAATTTAGTGGTTAGCTCAACACCAGACGGACAAAGTGCAAAATGTATCGACGCTGAAGGCCACCAAAGGACCAGGGCGCCGGAACATACTTTGCCGTGTCCTGCGCAACCGTAGACATGTGGACCCCACTCAGTTGGTAAGAATCCGCCTGCAGTAGTATCTTCTGGGTGGGGACGAGGTCTTAAGTTGTCGCTCATAGGTCCGTGGTTCGGAACCCACGTTAAGCTGTAGGTCCCGTCTGGCTGACATCACCCAGACGTAAAAAGACAGGGCGCACAATAAGCCGAAGGGCTTCAGTGCATGGGTTATCCCGGCCCTATTCTAATCTAATTTAATCTAATCTAATCCCAGTTGGATCTGAACACATAAAGTACCAGATAAATCAACTTCTTATTCATCACATCAATATTCAGAATCTTGCAAATAAATTAAACCAATAAGAAATCCTATGCGATGTGAAGCGTCCACATATATTATGCATATCTGAGACTTGGATTACTCAAGAGGCAGGTGCAACTTGTAGTATAACAATCCCTGGCTACACACTACAAACATCATTTTGCCGGAAGGAACACATTCATAGCGGCACTGCAATATATACCAGAAACCAGGTATTGGCAAAATCACTTAAAAACATAAAAAATTTTGCAACTGAAATGCATATGGAACGCTGTGGATTGGCACTAAACTCCTGTGCTATAAAAATTGTTGTAATTACGATCTATAGGCCACCCTCGGGAAATGTTGACATATTTATTAACCAAGTTTCTAATCTCCTTGCATACTGCATGAAATCACACAAAAATATAATCATGTGTGATGACTTAAACATATGTGGCTTTAAGAAGAACGACGCTAAATATAAACTACTGAAAGACTTACTAGATTCATTCAACCTAAAAAACTTTTGCTATGGACCGACAAGAATCTTTGGAACTTCAAGATCAGCGATTCATTATATGACTACAAACATTGATGAGAGCATTGTCTGTTGCAGCATACTAGACCCACACTTATCTGACCATACGCTACAGGAACCAAGAATTAATTTAGAAATAAAGCCAAAAAACATAAAAGATGAATCAAGAAAAATAAGAACTCTTGCTACAAAAAATCTTAATCATCTTAGGAAAAGTTTAAGCCACGAGAACTGGGAAGGGGTGTACACAGAAGATATGAATTGGCATGGCATTTGAAAGTTTTTTTCATACATTTATTTGGCACGACAATACCACTTGTCCATGGAAAAATATTAAAACAATGACTAGGACCAAGACAACATTTATGACTTATATATTTTAGTACTACAAACCGATAATGAGCACCTGTGGAACCATTATAGAGAAAAAAGAAAATTGTACAGAAAAAATATCACACGGGTAAAAATCAAATTTAACCAAACACGAATAGAAAGTGCACCAAATAAATCAAAACAGATATGGGATATAGTTAATGAAGAACTTGAAAGGAAAAAGCAAAATAAGCCAATAAGTCTAGCCATAAACAACTGTGAATTGTCGGATCAGGAAAGTGTTGTCAATGAGTTTAGAAGGTATTTTGCATCTATAGCGGAAGACAAATTAAAAAGTCACTTTGGGAACATAACTTCTCAAGCACCCACAGTTGCTTATCACCAGCCCAATTTATTTTTCTTAGAGCTAGTTACCGATGAGGAGATCCAGGAGATCACATAAAAACAAAAAGTCAATGGGTACTGACGGTATTCCAGCAAAGGTGCTCAAGGCTGTAACTTATGAAATAGTCAAGTCCTTAACAGTATTGGCTAACACAGCAATTAAAACAGAAACATTTCCCTCAGCTCTAAAAGTAGAAAAAGTGGTTCCAGTATTTAAGAAGGGTGACCAGAAAAACATCGAGAACTATAGACCCATAACTATCCAATGTATCTTTTAGAAAGTTTTTGAAAGGTTTCTATATAATAGAATGATGAATTTTCTTAATAAATACAAACTCCTTTGCAACAGTCAGCATGGTTTCATCCTAAACAGATTAACCGAGTCAGCGGGTATTGAGTTGGTTCAGTTCAAACATCAAGAGCTGGAGCACGGCAACGCTGTTGCCTGCCTGTTTTTTGACTTATCACGAGCCTTCGACGCCGTTAACCCACTCTTTCTCATAATGTCTTTTCTAAAAGAGAAAAAATCCTGGTACAGCTCAATAATTTCGAATCAGACGAATATGAGGTCAACCTAGGCGCACCTCAGGGCTCGATACTTGCACCACCAATATTTATACTATTCGTCAATGACCTAAAACTGCCAGGAACAACCATCAAGTTCGCCGACGATACAACTGTTGGAATATCGGCCAGAAATGGAGATGAACTTTATGAAAAAATTCCTTAGTAAGTCAGAATATGAATCAGTGGTGCTCATCTAAAGGACTGATACTGAATGAGGAAAAACAATGACAGTTTATTTGTATAATAGTACTCCCAGAGCTAACATCAATGACAGCGCCGCATCAGTGAAATTTTTGGGACGTATTTGGACTCAAGAAACAGCTGGGAACCCTAAATCGACCACATTTGCTCTGGACTTAGCCTAAAACCTAAACATACAGTTCCTATTAATACACTGATGACTGGGTACTATGCCCTGGCATACCACTTCCTCTCCTTCAATATTATGCTTTGGGGCCAAGCTACCACCATCAATAGAGTCTTTGTATCACAGAAACGAATAGTTAGACTTATATTTGGGTTAAAACCATTAGAATCATGCAGGGAAATATTTAAAAAGCATAAAATTCTCACAGTAACATCTATTTACATCTTATAATCTGCACTCTATGTTCATAAGAATAAGGATGCATTTAAAAAGAACCTGTACAATCATAACTACAAAACCAGGAATGCATCATCACTAGAAATCCCAAAACACAGAACAACCACCTTTGAAAAATCACATTAGATCATCACATTAAAATCTACAATAGAATGCCGGATTACATTAAAGAATCAAGGACCCTAAGCATGTTTAGAAAAAGACTGATTTTTTTTAATAATGAATGTATTTTACAGTTTCTCGGAGTTTTTGGAAATGAAGTCTTAGTCAAAGTTTTAACTTGTTGGTTATGTTTTATTTTATTGATCGTGTTGTTTGTGCGCTTTGTCTTGCCTTTTTTAAGATTTGACTTGTCTTTATTATATTTTGATCTATTTTAGTATTATTTTATTTTATTTGATCTTATTATAGAATATTATTCTTGACCTGTCTAATGTTATGTTTATGATTTTTATAGACTAAGAAATGATTGATTGATTAAATGAGTAGTTGTAGGATTTTGTTTTTTTTTGCTAATTTGTGTTCTTTAACATGCAAATGTTCACGAGTAGATTTCTTTTGAGTAACATTTTCTTAGCAAATCTATCTTTTTAAACTTAAGTTATTAATTTACACCCCGGGGGTCGCGACCCACAGTTTGAAAAACACTGGCTTAAACCTATATCTAAAAAAATTACAACTATACATCAATAAAGTCTATTAAGATAGTTCTTTCTGCACAAAGAACCCACACCCAAGTCAAATTAAAGGATTTTGTTTATAAAATATTTATGGTTATGTAATGGCTTGCAAACAGCATGTTTGACATCAAATTTAAAATAACGGTTGAAATTCGGTATGAAACACTATACATTAAGTTTGTTTAGAATTTTACGGAGAATCTAAAAAATAAATATTTTATAGAATGTTTCATTTAAAATATGGAAGTTGACATTAACTTCCGGTATAAGCGGAAGTGGTAAAAGTGTCAAAATATTTTAATTTTATGCCCCCACTGACTTATTTTCATAATTTTCCAAAGCCAACTTTTCGCGAAATGGAACGCAGCAGTTCCCGGTGTGACACCCTGTATAACCGCGCCATAGTTCGTGGCACCCATAGAGTTGGAAGAGTGTGCAAAGAATCCCCCGTAGAATAATTTTTAAATTTACCGTAAAATGAGAATTGCTACTTGGAATATTCGCAGTCTCTACATGACTGGAGAGCTTGCAAACGCAGACGCAAAAATGCATAGACTGGGAATCAACATCTTAGGTTTAAACAAAGTTTGATAGCGGGGCACGGGATTGCATAGAACTTAACATGGCGTTGTATATTATTCTGGATGCGAACACACCAAATACCGGTACGGGGTAACAAAACTGATCTATGCAAAAATAGGGAAATCCGTCATGGATTGCAGAGATCGAGTAATGTTATTAAAACTATCGACTACACACCCGACCATAAACGTAATACGAGCATACGCATCTACTGGTAAAGAGTCTGATGATGAAATATTTACTCCACACTGGAAAAAGATGTAAATGTGACAAAAAGGGCGAAATAACGGTGGTATTCAATGCCTGGTATTTCCGAACCAACCTTATGAGAGCACCGCAGTTAATGAAGCTCATAAAGCTATCAAACTTTTAAAAAACAAAAGAGCAGAAGGACCGGATCAAATGCACACCGAAACAATAAAACTTATTGCTAGATCGGATGGTAAAGATCTAAACCTTCTTACAGCCTTATTTAACAGCATACAGTGTGTCTACGTAAGGCGTCATATGAGAAACCTTTTTATTATTGATTTTACAAAAAAAAGTTATTCTATATAAAAAGTTCTGCATGGTCCAAAACCTAAAAAGCACCCATCAAATATCAATGAAAATTGTATTAGTGATCTGCAAGGTTTTAAAAATAAGTTTTAAATATGAGATTTCGTTTATTTACAAAAAAAAAAAATTCTGAGATAATGCTAAAAATTTTGGTTTGTACATTAGTGCAGTACATTGTATGATTATAAATGTCATTAATTAAAACAAGAAGAATGTACAAATACACTAAAGTACAAACTTACATTTTTCCGATTTTCGCCGAAAAAAAAATTGGAAATGAACAAAATTGCATATTTAGACGTAATTTTTCATTCTAAATATCTTTTCTTATATATCTTGCGATATTAGCAAGAATACTTTACTCTTGAGCAAAAACTCCATTTATGGCCAAACCTCGTAGATGACTGACACAATTTGATATCTGAATATTGTATTTTGTGTTTTGGACCATGCAGAACTTTTATAAAGAATATTAGTTTTTCGTAAAAATTAATAGTAAAAAGTTTCCCATATGATGCCAACTTACGACACATTGTATATCGAGCAGGAAGGATACCTAGGGATTGGTTAAAGTCAGTGTTTGTCACACTTTCCAAAAAAATGTGTCTTGTTGCGAAGATTATTTAATTGGCCTGATGTCTTACGTACTAAAGGTATTTCCACGTATTATCCACACCTGGATCTATGCCAAGTATAAAGGTGTGGTTTTTTATTACCATGCAGCCTAAGTTTTATTGAACTTGGTCTATGAAAAAAGATCTTTTCTAATTGAACCATACACGTTTTTTAAATGTGTCTAATTAACTTTTAGATGAATACTTTCCCTACACCACTTCGATCTCTTATTGGATTATTTTATTTAGCAAAAATTATAGGTTTAGTCGACACTTTTGGCTAAAACTTAGGTAAATTTGTTATAAAATTTCCTGTTTTATAGATTCTTATCCATCGTAGAAAACGTTTTTTAATTTAGTTAGGATTTAAAAATTAAGTTATTTAAATACCTCTGTCTTCCATAAAAACTAATTCTAGAAAACTATAAAATATCTGAAAGAAGCACTAAATAAAAAAAAATATAAATTTAAAAATCCTTGTTTTTAGGAGGCAATTCGGCTTAGAACGATTTATACCGGCATCCATATTGGAGAGCTTAAAAAAGAAAGATATAAGAAAAGTTGTGGGGCACTTTCTTAAACTTTATTCGAACATGGTGGGACCAGGGAAGCAATTAACTGCTCTTCAAATTAAATTACACTACTTGGATATTGCTAGTCAACTTCCCAGTTATGGAGCTAAATGCTTTTCCACAGGATCAAAAGGAGATGCGGTGGAAAACGTAATTTTAGTTAGTCCAAAATTTGGAATAAGCCAAATAACAGGGCATCGAAACTCAGTTGTAAGTATTCTTGTAAACGAGGCGAAGGACAGTAAACTTATATCCTAAAGCTAAATATTACTCTTTACTTTAAATTTTGTTTTTTTTTCTGTAGCAAGTTTGTGTCACAAATACACTAATTTTTCTTAAATTACTATTTTTCCAGTAATAGTATGAATAATATATCAAACAAAGCAAAAATAAAGTACATCACACATATGATGTAATATCTCCCTATTAGGTAAACACACTGTATATGGTAGTGTACATTAATGATTTTATCGGGAAGATCGGCGCATCAGAGTTCCACTTACAAACCAATACACTTCTTTTTATAAACATATTATTGCATTATATTTGTTTTTGGATGGTACTTTATTAGGTACAAGCCAAAATGCTAAAAATTACAATAAAAAAACCATTCAATAAATAAATCTACCTAACCAACATAGAACATATTTTCAATATTTAGTTTTAGTAAATTATGTTTTTATTTTTAAGTTTCAGCCCATTCCAATAGCTAATTTAGAAGATATGAAAACAATAGAAGTAAAAATTAAAGATGAAATAACTCGAATGGTGATTATAATATTAGAAAATGAAAAAAGAATACAAATATCATTGGAGGAAAAAGATGCAAAAGAACTAGTATTAGTCCTTCAAGGATATTTTAAATTAATTAGTGGCCAAGATTTACCTATTTACCAAGAAAAAACACCAAATGTGGAAGATATACCTCCGTCATATTTAGCAAATCATAGAGTTGTGCCTGAAAAGTGGAGTTATATTGAGCAAAGTGCCATTAAAACTGCTTCATTCGGTGTTCAACCAACATATCAAGGTATCAATAAAAAGACAAATGGTTTATACAACACTGTAGGAAGACATAGCAAACCAACCCTATTAATTGACTATAGCTTTGATAACAACATGAATAGTTCTTTATCTAATAGAAATTATCAGTACTTAAATATAAATAGCATGGAAATGGAAAATATAAATGGTCTAAATGAAAAGGTAAGAATGTAGTTTAAGGTTATGGTAGTGACTTAACTTAAATTTTAATTGTATAAAAAATAGGCAAGGCATTAACATTTTAATTAATTATGTAACATAAAGAAATCTTACAGTACTTTTAAAATATAACAATAATGTTAAAATATACAGGTTGTTTGGAAAATGCGTTAGGAAATTTTAAGGGGTCATTCTGCAATGAAAAATAATATTCGTGAGTACCTTGACAAAATGTCGAAATCTCCCTGGTTACCAAGTTACAGGGGTTAAAAGTTCAATGTTTATTTTTGTTTTTTCGCCATATTGCATTTATTTTTTAACACATCTAGTTGACATTTTGCACATGAATCGAGCTTCGCAAATTCTAAAATTTTAAGATAAATAAGTACTTTTTTTAATACCGCCAGAAGGCACTTTACCTGAAACTTAAATTTATTTACATCCAAACTTTTTGATATCGCAAATCTGAGGGGGCCATTTTATAGACAATCAAAAATTAAAGAAAAAAATATATTTTTTTAATATTTAACACACCGTAGTTCAAAAACTAAGACGTTTAGAACATATGTTTAATGAAGTTTTTTCTTATTTTAAATTGTAAAATCACCCCTTTAAGTTTGTCGGTTAAGTTATTGGTCACCCTGTATGTATGTAGGTAATTTGATTAAAATTGATGAAATATTTGATGTCGATTTGTGGCTAGACGGTGGGGTTTATCGACTTTAATAAAGAATACCTTATATTTTTAAGTTTTTGATTGTCTATAAAATGGCGCCCTCAGATTTGCGATATTTGTCAAAATAAAAAAGTTATAACGTAAATAAATTGCAGGTTTCAGGTAAAGTGCTCCCAGGCGGTATTAAAAAAGTACTTTTATCTTAAAATGTTGGAATCTGCAAAGCTCGATTTGTGTGCCAAATGTCAACTAG
Organism: Listronotus bonariensis; assembly: GCA_014170235.1. Taxonomy (NCBI): domain Eukaryota; kingdom Metazoa; phylum Arthropoda; class Insecta; order Coleoptera; family Curculionidae; genus Listronotus; species Listronotus bonariensis. The sequence goes on along the minus strand of JACEGR010000964.1, from coordinate 144,182 downwards.
ATTGGTTAAAAAATAAATACAATATAGCGAAAAAATAAAAATAAAAATTGAACTTTTAATCCCTGTAACTTGGTAACCAGGGATATTTCGACATTTTGTCAAACGACTTACCAACATTATTTTTCATAGCAGAATGACTCCTTAAGATTTCCCAACGCATTTTCCGAACACCCTGTATATGTACTATATTTTTTTCTGCTTTATTTTCTAACTTTTAAACAAATGTATCTATAAGAAACTGTTATACATTTTTTTTTGCCAATTATATCAAGAATAAAGTAGTTGTTTAGTTATAGTAAAGCTAAATAATGACACATTTCTACCTCATTACTTACCAATTTTAAAAAATATTTATTGCTCTCAAAACATAGTTATATTTGTAAGCTGTATTTAAATCCTTTTATGTTTTACGTGCGTTTTTAATTAAAAATACATACATCGGCTATATTATAAGAAATTCGGAACTATATGTTTGGAGTGACACACAAAATCGTTAATAGCGTTTGTGCGGTATAGACCTTTTCATCATACGTCAAGCGCAAGCGCAGTCGCTATATTGAATTTGCAGTAATTCAAAACTTTCGTACTGCTTTTATCAACAAAACGTGGGCCAGGAATATTATCTCCACAAATAAATAAATTACTGGAAAAACCATCGATGATGCTTTACTTATTTATTATTCAGTTGAAGCTCATAATAATTGTGAACGATTAAAAATGTGGTTTGAGCGTCATGGGCGTCCACAAAATGGGAAAGAAAGTGATCTGACCTAGAGGTTAGACGACACAATTTGTTTACTAGCTATATACAAACTTATAAATGTATTATAAATGTAAATATAAATTTATAAGTTTATTCTGTTTAATAATGCCAATTTAATTGTAATAATTTAAAATATATTTAATTTAAGTATTATTTATCGGAGTTATTTATTTAAATTTATTTACCCATTATTCACATTTCGCACATGTCACATGATTTAATATTTAATTCGCTTGATGATTTCATAATTCTTTTGCGTTATTCCAGACAATGTTTTGGAAAATTTATAAAATAGAACGTATTGGTTTTGAATGTTTTTAACCGTGTATAACTTTTACATGTTCCACACATGTTGTTGCTTTTCGTACGGACGACGTAATTTTAAGAGGATGCCGTAGCACGTTATATTGAACTAAAACGCGATTCGCTGCCGTTTTTTAAATATTTGTTTGGGAAAAAGTTTTATATAGAAAAGTTTCTTAAAACGATCCAAAGATTATTGAAAATTTGGATATTTTTACGGTTTTGTAATTTTGGGGAATTTAATGTGTTAATTATTAATATTACCAAAAATCAATTAACTTTCCGATAATCTTTGGATCATTTTAAAAAACTTTTCTATAAAAAACTTTTTTCTAAACAAATATTTAAAAAACGGCAGCGAATTACGTTTTAGCTTAATTTAACGTGCTACGGCATCCTCTTAATGGAATATAAATATTTTTCCGGTTGGTTTCAGTTACTACTTACTTGGTTTTTCGCTTTTTCAAAAATTAATTGACGTTAATTAATATTTCAATTTCTTTTCACGGTTACCTGGTAGCAGACACTTTAGTACAGTTATTTACAAAAATTAGTACGAAAAAGATGGCTGATTCTAACGCATGCGCACAAAAAAATGTGATTAAAAGGCCTATTTGTAAGAAGCACTGGTTTAATAAGTTTAAAAAACAACTGTGGTTTCCATTTAATAAAAGCAAGTTTATGTCGTAGCTTATAAACGGACTACTACATTAAATATAGGATTACACCTTTTTATAAAAAACATAATAATCTACAAGTTTCCATTCACACTTTTTCCATGATTTTTTGGACAAAACAAAATGTGATTTAAACGAAGCTCTAAAAATACAATTCTTTTCCCATTTAACCGTCTATGTAGCTGCATTGGTTTCCAAAATCCCTGTACTAAACATTAAAAAAACTTACCCCATATAATTTTTATTACTACAACTTTAGCTTAGTACCGTAGGTAGTGTAGTGGAAATTATATCTATTATTTTTAAGATTTAAATGGTAATATTTCCAAAAATTTAAAAGATAGATATATTAAATTAAATGTAATATTTTTGTACTCTTTAAAATATCTTTATAATGGTAGTATAATATACAAGGTGTTCCCTGAAAAAGTAAGTTATGTTCATATTCTCATTTAATTAAATTGTTTTCTGTAATCTCAACATAAGCAAAAATTTTGATAAATCACACTACAATTGGAGAGTTTTCTTAAGTTGGGAAATAAAAAGTTAAATATTTAAAATGTGTATGGATAAGTTCGATTATGTACTACTGTACATACAGGTGTGGAAAATCTTCATTCGCCCTTTGCAATTCCCCAAGTGGAAAAGAGAGTATTTCTGAATATACTGAATCACATAAGTTCGACTGAAACAGACGATGCGATGTTGTCGATGCACACGTACTCCCCTATTAGGACACCTGGTGCCGACGGTTTTCGTTTTGCGTATCAAGAACTTGCAGCGTTCGGGTATTGAACAATGTTGCCAGAGACTTTTTTCGGGGATTTTTGATAACAAGGTAAAACGGGATTTTTAAAGTAAAAAACGGGGATTTTTAACGATTTGGAAGTACAAAACATTTTTAAAGGTACGTTTTGATCTTACTTTTATTGCTTGATATTTACGTCAGATAAAAATTCTGACTAGTGTAAACAATCAAAAATTTATATCAGACAACATTTTTGACCGTGTACACAGCTAGAATTTCTATCTGACATAAATATCATGAAATTAATGTCAGTTGTAAACAAATCATTACTTTTACTTACTTTTTACTTAAAATTCTCGATTTTTACGTAAACCTTTTTTTTTTGGTTGTCAATTTCTTTGGCGTAGAAAATACATTTTTTGACTATTAAAAGGCGGCCCTCAAATGTGGCTTTAAATCACAGGGATTTTTTCTAAAGTATCCCAAAAAAGTGATTTTTTTGAACCACGTGGGGGATTTTTATCGTAACCCACCTGGCCACACTGATGGTATTCAGTAGCATGGTAAAAGTTAGAAGCATAATTCTTTTTGCCATTTGGGTTTTAACAAAAAAAAAGAAGTAAATTTAAATAAAATATTCTCTAAAGAAATAAAAAGAACATAAAAGTATTTCTAACGGAAATGTTTATACAATGTGGAAACTCTTTTTAAAATCTTATTATTATGGTTCTGAAAGAGACCACAATTTTTAGCAAGACAATATTTCAATTTATTAAATTCGGTTCTCTTTGGTTTTCAAGCATTTGAGGTGATATGCTACCGGGTGGTGCAAGGCACTGCGGGACGGAAATTTTTAAAAAGGGCGAAAATGCAGCAATATCACAGACTTGTCGTTTCTTAGTTAATGAAGGTGCAAGTGGCACCTCATCATTACACATGCACTTCCTACAATTTCGTTAACAGCCGATGGTTTCAAACTTTTATAATAATTTCAAAAGTTGTACTTTTCGCTGGTACAAGACCAAACCTATAATGCAAACCTCCTAATTATTTCTTCTGCTAAATTACCAGCATAGTACTACTTAATAATTTGAACTTTTGTCAACGATATTGACCAAAACTTTAAAAAAATCTAAATTAAGCAGGATCAGCAGCAGTTTGCAACACAGCAAACGACTTGCCAGTAAAAATAAATTTTAAAGGATTCTAGTCGACCCGACTCCGAAATAAATCTGTCCCCAAACCTAGTTCAAAAGCCCTAAATTGATATTTTTATGTTTCCTGAAAGTCCTTAAATTTTAAAAACTAAATGTACATTATACAATTACATTCTAAAGTCACAAAAATAAAGTAAAAAAGGTTTAATAACATTTTTATTACTATTATTATTTTAATTTTACCCCGAAAGTTAAGGCAAGTCGGCAACCCTGTACTCGACATCTACGTACCGCAGTCGCTCTCGTCTGGATTTCGTCTCCTGCTACGGCACAAAAGAGTGGGGCTGTAATTACAGTGGGCGGAAACATATTGCCGAAGAGAAGGGAGATTCCTAAATCACATGAGTTCGACTGAAACAGAATGAGGTGTTTCCCCTCCCGTTCCCCTTGCTTTCTCCCCCACCACTGCGCCAACGCGCTCGCTTTGTTTATGGTTGATCGAGCTCGAGGCTCGAGCACGCAGTTGCTTCTTTGCACGCATGGAGGATGTTACTGCTTCACATATTTTGATAAAAAAATTTTACGTAACTATTAAATATTTTGGTATTTGATGAATTTATTGCTTTAAATGCATCAAATACTGCCATTTTTAAGAGCTTTTTTTTGCCGTTTGGGGCTAAACAAAATTAAAAGCAATTCCGAAAGAAAGAATAAACAAATAATTTTAAAAATAAAAATATAATTCTAAAGAAAAAATTAAAGAACATAAAAGTATTTCTAAAAAATTTCTTATAAAAACTTTAATACTTTTTAAAATCTTAGTTTATAAGGTTCTCAAAGAGACCACCATTTTGTGCAAGACAATATCTCAACCTGTTATAGAATTCGGTTCTTGTGTTTTCAAGTATTTCAGGTGTTATTCCTATAAGAACCTGACTAATTTTTTGGCGGAGCTCATCTAAGTCATTTGCACGTTCATGACGATGCCTATAAATTTGTTGCTTAACATGTCCCCAAAGAAAAAAATCATTTGGTGTCAGATCTGGTGATCTAGGAGGCCATTTTATGGTACCTCTTCCGCTGATTATACGATTTGGAAACGTGACTCCCAAAAATTGTTGAACTTCCCTGGCGTTATGAGCCGGACAACCATCCTGTTGATACCAAATATCTTCAAAATTGACATTGAGAGCCTGAATAGCTGGAATAACCTGATTTCTCAAAAGATTCAAGTATTTGTTGGCATTTAAATTTCCCTCAATAAAAAAAGGGCCAATAATATTATCGCCCAAAATGCCAGCCCACACGTTGACCTTTTGAGGGTATTGTGTTCTGAGAGGGATAGTGATGTGCTTGTTTTCTATCGAGTAACCTACAGCGATAGAAGGGTTGTGATGACCATGCAAGGGAAATGATGATTCATCAGTAAAGAGAATATTTTTGATAAATGTGTCATTAGCATTGGCTCTCTCCATCATATCCTCACAAAACACCATACGTTTTTCATAGTCTTCAGGAAAAACCTCTTGGCTAGATTGCAATTTATAGCAATGGTATTTGTTTCGTTTCAGAATATTCCTAACTGTTCGAGATTCAATATCAAGTTCAAGAAATTTTGGTACTATTACAAGGAAAATTAATTTCGGCTAAACTGCAAACAGCAGTCTCACGGACTTGCCGTTCCTCGGTTAATGGAGGTGCAGGCGGCACCTCATCATTACACATGCATTTCCTACAATTTTGTAAACAGCCGCTGGTTTCAAACTTACTTATAATTTTTAAAATTGTACTTTTAACAGGCACAGGACCTCCTTCAAATAAAAATGCAAATCTCCCGATTATTTCTTCTGCTGAATTACCAGCATAGTACCACTTAATAATTTGAACTCTTTGTTCAACGGTATAAACCAACATTTTAAAAAGAAAGCGCCGTAGTTTATAGTTTGCGGTACCCCAAACAGCTTGCAAATGAGCTCTGTCAAACGCTCGGGCCCGGCGACGGCACGTTGATGTGCCCCACTACTGTAGGAAAGTGGGCGTATACATACATATGGCATCATTGCATTTGAAAAATGGGGGAATATCTTATTTTCCGTTACTTTCTATCTTAAGGCAAGATCGCTTTCTCTTTTTCCACTTGTTAATACCAATGGTTCGATAACGATTTTCCAGACCTGTATATTAAAAGATCTTTTAGAAACATTTGGTATATTTAATTTAAATTTTAAAAATAAGATTTTGAAGCAGAAATTTATATTTAAACTTTTATAAATTTGCTGAGCTGCGTAAAAAATATTATAAATTATTTATTATTTCCAGATATTAAGGCGTATGCAAGAAACACATCTTATAAACACTTCTAAGCCGTATCTAACTGAGGAACAAGACCTTCAAACGTTGGAGTTAGCCTCTGAGTGGCAGGAAACTAGCGTTGATGTTGAAAGTGATTCAGATGAGCCAGGAAAACTTAAGCATAGCGATTCTTTAACTTTATTAAATAAACTTCATTTGGATGAAAAATCTTCTGTCATTCGTGCAGCAACAGACATAAACGTATTACGACAGGAATCATTACAGTCGGAAAGTGATAATGATTCTATCTATACTCCTCGGAACTCACCAAATCACAAAAAGGAAGAAGATGAAAATAATTACCGTAATCGAGTAAGTTTCGGATTGAGGTCACCAAATACTTCAGCCAACAAACATCAGGATTTTCAAGAGTTTCTGCAGCAAATTTTTGATTTGGAAACAAGTACAACAAATACTTTTGACAACATTTTTGTGTTTGACACTGATATTATAGATTTAACATTAATTCCACCACCGCTTACTCCGGATAAACTTGATTCAGCATTACCAACTCCAATAAACGTGCCTCCAATGTCATTTGCTGATTCCATGGATAAACTAAATATATTAGGTATGTAGATTTTCATTAAAGTGTTAAATTCAGAAATAAATAAATTATTAACGACATTACCGGGGCCATCCCACGGCACGTTTTTATAATAAATGTTACATAAGTAGTCAGCAGAAACGGATATGAACTCTGATGGTAGAAACGAACTTAAAAAGTCCTGATAAAATTTGTATTTTTAACCGACACAAAATTTTAAAAAATTAATATTATTATTATTTTAAAAGTGCACTTTCGCTGTTGTCCCATAACAAAACTAAGTCAGGATCGCAAAAGAGAAAGGTACGAGACCTATTGTTTTCTCTCTGCTATATGCTTAAACATCAGGGATGTTTATTCTATGAGTACTAGCGCCACCTATTGGAGTAACGTTAAACAAATATTATAACAGTACGAGGGCAGATTACAAATTTCCATTACATCCTGTAACAAAATTTAGCCTTTTCACCGAACTGAAAAAGAGACTACAGTAAAAAGCACAGGGACGTGTAATTTGATTGATTGACATTGGGTGGGGCATGGTTAGTAAAATCTTTTTTTTAATTCGTTTTATTAAGAAATTCTACCATTACTCCCCCATGTGACAGTTTTGCATAACCGTCTGTAACGTTTCAAGTCAATCAATTTACACGTCCCTGTGCTTTTTAACGTAGTCTTTGTAAGAGGTACTGGTAGTGTTTTTAAAAGCGTGTTTACCGATTTAATGGTAATAATAAGAAATAAGAAAGCAAAACACCTTTTAAAAAATTAAACCGTCGTCAAAAAATAAATAAAACTCACTAAAAAGTTAAAAATTATATAAAAAAACAAAGAAGTCGGGTAATAACATAAGCGCTAAACCACTTAATGATAATAACTAAAGAAGCAAAAGCTTTTCATACTTTAATACCATATTTTATTACCCGACTTAATTTTTTTTATTATTTTTAACTTTTTAGTGACTTTTTTAGATTTTTGAAGTCGGTTTATTTTGTTTTACGAAATTGTTTATATTATGTTTTTTCTTTTGTTCTATAAAAATAATAAGGTGTGGTCTGTGGTACTATGTCTTTCAGACCAATTAACAATAAAATAATTTAACGAACAAGGTTTAATTTAAAAAAAATGGGTCATCGCAAATACATCGGTACCGTAAGATAATCTTTCAAGTTTCTATCATTATTTGATTGTTTTTTTTTTATTTTAAACTAGCCAATGTCAAAAGTTTTTGAGACTTTTGCAGTTAACCAATTTTGAACTGCTATATGTAATATTCTAAGGGTGTTTGTGAGTAGCTCATTCTCGTGCAGGGCATTTTACACACTGTGAGTGGACATGTTCTTTTAATACTTATCTCCTTTTTATTGTTATTAAAATTAAAGAAATTTAGTTAGGACTTAGATAGAATAGCCTATTAAAGTAAAATCGCTGTATCAAGTCCGCTAAGCAATGTCGGTGCCTGAATAATTATTGTAAGTATAATTACAGGAACTATAATTAGTGTAATTTTTAATTTTTTGAATGTTATAAAAGATACCATGGTAGTTTTAGGATGTTGATTAATAGAAAATCGTCTTTTCAATTCTACCCTATGCATTATTTTTATAAGACCCTTAAAAATTTTATAGCTTAAATTATATACAGAAGGTCATTATAGGTACAATATTTTGTTTACCCAAAGAATATTACGAATGATACTTTTTAAATAAAATAATTTAATATAAATAAAAAGTTAGTTTTGGCGAAGATAAATATTTAGGTTTTAGCTTTTACAAAATAATATTTACGTATAATATAATACAATTGTGCGACTTTTTATAAAGTTTTGGTCCCAAAAAACTGACCTGTAGAAACATATGGTATGTATGTTACATAAAGGGTGGAGAATCCATCAGCTCGTAAAGGAAACAAATAGGCTCTCCATGTACTTCGACCATACCTAAAGGTATGTTGATCTTTGTACCCCTCATCTACCAACTTATTTTAACAGGATAGGTAGATAAATGCTGCATTAGGTAGGCTTTGACACAACTACATGTGCTATGCAGGCACGGTACAGCCTTTACTATGCAGGCGTTAGCTCTAACCAGTGGGCAGTAACACAGCAATTTGATCTAGGCCTTTTTTCTAATGCATCAAGTTATTTATAACACTACACAGACAGTGGCCAGACACATGATAATACAATACTTATCTTTCTAAATAATATACACGTATATACTAAATACAATTTTCTTCTTTATCCGAAGTTTTATCCATGCTTACAGACTCATCATAATCACTATTATCATCAACCCTAATAATTACCGTGTGTTCAATATAATTCCGCCATTCTTCTTTGTCTACTTGGCCAAGCGCCTCCTCCCATAACTGAATAAAGCTATTTTCGATGGTATTTTAAAAGAAATGTTTGTCAAAATAATTTTTGCTAATACCCCATACCAATTCTATTGCGTTGTATTGGCAATGGTAGGGCGGTAATCTCAACACTTTATGTCCATTTAAGAGCTAATTCATCAACAATATATTTTTGTTAAATAACTGTTCTTTACACCTTTTAAAAGATCACTTATTAAAAATAAATTTTCATGGTCAACTTTTTCTTTGATAGCCACTCTTTTATTTCTTCTTTTTTCCAGCTGCTTGCAGGAAATTTTTCTTAGAGTCTCGTATGGTAAGAAGCATTGTCTAAAATAATTAAAGACGGCTTTTCCAGACTTTTAAAAGTTTTTCTTCAAACCAGTGTTCAAAAATTTCTGCATCTATATTACCGTGGTAATCGTCTGTTTTTGATAAAAATATTAAACTGGTATTTAAAATAAACCCTTCTTTATTACCAGCATGTACTATTATGTATCTTTTACCATTAGTTGCACTGGTATCCAGCCAAGACGATTTGGTTGAAGCTCCTTTTGAAAATATCCATGTTTCGTCAAGAAAAACAAATTGCCTAGAAACTTCATATTTTTTGTTTTTTATATACTCTTTCAAGAATTGCCATATTTTTGAAACAACATTGGACAGCTCGCATAGCACTTTTCTATTATTAGTTTTTTTTAATATTTGAAGCCCATATCTTTTAAAATCATGGACACACTGGTTATTCCAATATCGTAAAATTGTTTCTCCTTTATCTTTTTAATAATAGCTTTGCGAGTAACATATTCCTTGGCTTTATACACATCATAAACAATATCCCTGATGGATAGTTTTATAGCATGTGGTAAATCAAAGATTTTTGAGCGAAGTCGAACTCTTTTATGTGGTCTGTCCAATTCCTCTACACTCATCCTATGAAGTCTTCTTATTGTTTTATCTGAAATACCACAAGCATCAGACGTTTGTTTTTGCACTGCTAAAACAGACACTAACGGGCTCTAGTTTTTTCTAAAGGAAAATAACGTAGCACCAGACGGCGTTCACCTGGAGATAAACACCTTCTAGGCGATTTGTTAACTTGCTCAAAATTCTCCATCACTTTATAACTTTATATAATTATTTTACACACAATAAGAAACAAACTATAAGAATTTTGTCTTAGCTTCTTTTCTAAACAAATAAAAATAGCTAAATGAATTATAAATATTTTAATTGGAATGGTCATTTTAACCTTCTCTAATAATTACCTGTATAAATACCTCTGATCTATTGTTCTGATAATTACCTAATAATATAATACTAAAATACTACCAAATAAATATCACTATAGGTAAAATATTTAAGTAAGTTTAATCCCTACCGGCAATTATTAGATTCTGTGGCATTTTAACAACCCTTACCTAAGGCGCGCTTGTGGCTGCTTCGGTTGTATCGGCAAGCGTCGATCTCCGGAGTTAAGCAGTGAAATGCGCGCCCATAATTTGGATGGGTGACCGGCGGTGTTTTGGGCAGCGGCACACGGTGTTCTGCTCGGGGATGCGGACCGAGCAACAACCATCCAAGTTATGGAATGAATGGTGTGTGAATGGGAAGGAGTAGGGGTCAAGGTACAATAAGCCTTCAGGCTGCAGTGCACCACCTAGGGGGCGGTCGTCGGACCTGGGTGGGATGACCCTGAAAGGGTGAAAAAACCCTTACCTAATAACTTTCGTACCTAAAGAAATAAAACCCAAACATTGGCAATGAATATTGACCTGACAAACATTTTAACTTATTGATCACAAAGTTTTTCCCTTGGTGTGTAAAAAACCTATATGCCAATAAATTAAATAAAACTATATATTTGTCGCGGTATATAACATCTGAGGCCGAATTTATTAATCAAAATTAAATTTTATTATTAGTATTAGCATTATATAAGCAAGTCATAAGATTTACGAACATACATTAAAATTAAATTGTTTAAAAATTAACTTTATTTTTTTAGTCCTAAAAAACGACCTTTAAATTCTCTAAAATTTAAAATCTAATACTAAAATGGAGAAAATTATTAATTGCTTAAATGTAGCTAAACAATGCCACAAAAATGTCTAAATACTAATATTAAAATTAAATTCTGATTTATAAAATTGGCCTGATTCTTAAAACATTACTTTGTTTTGCCTCATGCAAGTGAACCAGTCGGTACGATCAAGCACTGCTCAGGTATTTAACTTAAGTGGCTTGCTGTTAAAAAAACGGTAAAATCTTTTGGAAACTTAATGGGATATCGGACTTGCTATAACGTCCCGACTATATCTGTGATATTTTTGTAATAGAAGTATTACTTTTTCTAAGAAGTAAGTAAAAACAATGCTTTCTACAGGGTGTAATTTAATTGATTGCTGTAAATACATAGTTAATATGAACCTATGTCCTAAACGTCTTAACTTTTGAGATACAGAGTGTTAAAATTTCAAAAAAAAATCTTTTTATTTAAATATCCTAACTATTTTTTAACCAATTTTGTTTTAATTGGGCGATATTAAAAATGACATTAAGGGGAAAATTTATCACTAACTCAATTACAGTCCAGTTGCGTCTCGAGAGGCAACTAAGGAATAATTCTAACAAAAAAACGGTACGACCCTGAGTGTGTAATTGTGTGTAAAATGTTTGTGCTTTCTTTAGATTAAAAAATAAAAATACTGCTTTTATGCCCTTTAATTTTTATTCCGTATCTTATTTACTTTAAGAAAAATAAAATAAAATTCACTTAATTGCATATTTTTAGTCCATAAAAAAGCATTGCGAAATCTTTTTCTTTTAAAAACTAGGTTTTATAATTTTTATTTAGCAATTCTGTAACAAAAATAATAAACATTTATTTAAATAAGGTAATAAGTATAACAGTTTTTACTAAAATAAGTGTTTTCGAAATTTTTTGGTTTTTTGAATATTTTAACACCCTGTATCTAAAAGTTAAGACGTTTAGGACATATGTTCATATTAACTTTTCTTCCTCAAATAAACTATGAAATCATACCCTGTATTTTTAGCAACTAAATTACACCCTGAATGTCATTGAGTTTTTTATGAATATCCTGTATAAAACAAGCTGTTAATCTTGACAACCATCCCTTGTTAAAAGGCGGTTATTTTGTTATAAATGCTGTTGTGGGACTAATGTATATGCCCCAGGGGCGTGCGGTGCCCATTTTCTTTCCCTTAGACGACAGCGGCCTGTGGGAAGTTCTACTACTAAGGGCGCCCCAGAAAAGTACCCTCAGATGTTTTTGGAAGGGTCGCCTGGTATCTTTTTATACAGGGTTAATAAATACTAAAGTACCACAACTCTCAAATATCTTTTCACCTGTTTTTGCTACAGACTTAACAGTGATATTATCACCGTTTCCAAATTGTACAGTTTTGTGCTAGGCACATGTTTTTCTTGTTTTTTTTTTGTGTTTTTTTTGTGGAATATTCCACTTATTTCTATAGCAATAAATTGGGCGGTTCAATCAAAGAATACCAATTTATAGAACCCCACAAGTGAGATTTCAGCGTACCCTAAAAATTTTTAGTACCTACCGCGACCAACAGATGGCGAAAGTAGTACGATGTCGCTTTGCTAATACGATTGCCATCAGAAATTGATAGCAGTCGCTGACGAGCAGTCGGCCCGATCAGTTGAGTCAGAGTGAGGATATACGCAAAATTTAATAAAAATAAAATCCCCGATAAATGGTAGTATCCATAAGATTATTAAATTTATGATTTCAGAATAGGATATATCGATGGGTTTTTGACAAAACATCGTAAGCGACATTCGTCAGTTTTACGGGAAACGTTTTTTTTTTTCATTGGCTTCATTTCAGATGAAGATATGTTCTATATTGGTTCGGCGGTTCATTTAATTAATGATAGTTATTTGGGTACACGCCAAAAAATAAATTAATAGTTTTTTTTTATCTTTGGACAAACCACGAAGGCTAAAAGCCTAAATACTAACGTACCGTGGGTGTCTTAAGGGAGGTAAGAGGGAGTTTGTTGACACGGGACTTACTTAAATACTTGAAGATTTGGGGGAAGGAAAGACCTCCGCGAGCAGCAGGTTCCACAATCTAGAAACTCTAGGGATAAAAGGAACAAAGTGAGAGGTTCGGGGCCTGTCCAGTTGGACCGTATAGGGATGCATACGCGCGGAACCACGAGTTTCTCTGTTGGGAATCGCGAGTGGAGGAACTATACTGGACAATTCTTCAGAGCAGAAGCCATGGAGGTACCTATAAAAAGCGATAAATCCCCACAGCCCGACGATGGGCAAGAGAGGGAAGCCTTTATGTAAGTGAAGGATCATTAATGAGACGAATAGCTCTTCTTTGAATAGAATCAAGAATGCTCAGGGTTGTTGGGGACGCCATGCCCCAGATATGAGAACAATATTCCAAGGGAGGTCGGATTTGGGACACATATAAAGTTTATAAATTAGAAGCGGAAAAATACTTCTTGGTTTGGTTTTTGGCTGCCGTGGCTATAGATACAATGTGTTTATGCCAGTTAAGATTACTTTCAAATGTGACGCCCACGAGATTGAAGGTGTCTTTGCTCTGTAAAACTTGGCCGCTCATAAGTAGAGGATGAGTATTTGATGACTCTTTTCGCGACAAGGAACATGACTGTGTTTTGGATGCATTAAAATGGACGAGATTTTTGGCGCCCCAATCCAATATTAAATTAAGATCCTGCGAAAGAGATATCTGCATCGCTCTGCGTTTATTTTCCAAGTCAGGTTTAGTGATGGGTTTAGGAACCTGAAAACTGGAGTGAAGGGTACTATCGTCGGCGAAACTATGAATGGAATTAGTTGTGGACGAGAGAAGGTCGTTGATGTGAAGAAGAAACAATGTTGGTGCCAGAACTGAGCCCTGAGGGACTCCAGCATTTACTTGGTGAAAGCTTGAAGAATGGCCGTCCACAATAACTGATAAACGTCGATCAGATAGATAACTAGAGAGCCAAGTACAGAGTTTAGTTGAAAGACAATAGGAGGGAAGTTTATTAAGAAGTGCGGCATGCCAGACTTGGTCAAAAGCTTTGGATATATCAAGAGCAACGATCTGGGACTCACCTAGAAACTCAAGAGACTTATTCCAACAGTGTGATACGAAGGAAAGAAGATCTGCTGTAGATCTTTTGTGGCGAAATCCATACTGCCTGTCGTGCAAAATTTTGTGTTTTTCTAAGTACTTAAGAATTTGTGAATTAATTAATTTTTCCATTACTTTACAAAGAAATGATAGAATTGAAATTGGTCTATAGTTAGATGGAAGAGATTTAGATCCTTTCTTGGGAATAGGTTGAACACGTTCAGCTTTCCAGCTCTCCGGAAAAATACCTGTGTCGTAAGAAATTCGAAAGAGCCGAGTTAAGATTAGTGCAAGTTCTGGAGCACATTTTTTAAAACGATTGCTGGTATGCCATCCAGCCCAGACGATTTCTTGGTGTTAAGGAAGGAAAGGATACGCTTAATGTGTTTTACTTTAAAAATAATATCGGGCATTTTATGAGGAACTGGGGTAACCGTTGGAAATGGATGATTTACGGGAGGATCAAGGGTTGAAGTGGCAGCAAATTCTTTGGCAAATAGTTCTGCCTTTCCTTTAGCGGTAGAAATAATTTTATCTTCCAAAGTTAGTGGTGGGAAAAAACTGGTACAAATTAAATAAAAATAAAAAAATTAAAAATTAACTATTATTTAGGTTTAGAATTTTAAAAACTTTTAGCTTTTTTATTAGGAGATTCTGAAAATTTTTACAATAAATGTTAAATATGTTTGTTTTGTAATTTAAATTAAGAAAAAATCTAAAATAAAAACATTCAGATGTCGGTTTTTCTTTAAAAATAACGCGATGGGAAGAAATAATCGTTTCCCGTAAAATTGGCGAATGTCGCTTACGATGTTTTGTAAAAACGCATCGATATATCCTATTCTGAAATAATAAATTTAATAATCTTGTGGATACTGGGTCCATTTATCGGGGATTTTATTTTTATTAAATTTTGCCTCACTCTAACTGATCGGGCCGACTGCTCGTCAGCGACTGCTATCAATTTCTGATGGTAATCGTATTAGCAAAGCGACATCTACTACTTTCTGACAACAGTACTGATAACACTGTTCAATTAGAAATGCCTAAAAGCCACCAAATAAAAAACAAATACAGCTTTAGCGGTTTTAAAGATATTATTTATGAGCAAACATAGATTTTGCTAAAGTTTTAGCCAACCTTATCTTAGCAACCTATTTATCAACACGTGAAAATGTAATTAAAAAAATAAAATAAAATAAGAAACGCGACTATTTTACTGCGATAAAATAAAATGTGGTATTCCCACTAATCTTGATGGATTGCCAGTAATTATGATTAGTTTCACCTGCGTGAAACAGAAGTCATCACCCGTCGTCACGGAATGTACACGCACGGGCGCCGAATGGACTATCAGCGTTATCGGCCATAATTTGTCAATGCGTTGGAGGGTTTCCCATTCGGAATACAGAGACCACGGTGAGGGATGGTAAGGCCAGTTTCGTATTTTGTCATGGCTTTTAAATACGCCTACTCGTAAATGTACCGATTTGTTTACACAATAATTATTGGAGGCATTGCGAATGTGGGTTATCTATGGGCATCTCAAAAAAACAACAAAAACAATTGGCGTTGGACCAACTCTATACCCAGCTCCTAATAGTTTATCTGCTTTCTTATTACCTTCTATTTCAAAAATATTAAATGTTTGTTTAATAAAGACAATATTTAACAAACCTATACTAATTTTTTCCCCGAAAAGGTATTATGCTATTCTTAGTACATTACCAAATTTCGATAAACCCGAGCAAGTGTATAGTGATTTTTTACTAGCAAATTTTTGCTCTTAAAAATTAGATTTTATTTAGAACAATGTAGAGATGGTTTTGTAAGGTCAAATTCATTTTAAAACTGTAAAATTACCTAATGGGGGCAAGTTTTGGAATTCAATAAAGCATTTCCTTTCAAATTAAAATTACCTATGTTCTTTTTCATCATGTTAGGTTTCTATTTTGGATTTAATAAATTAAAGCATTTAACATTTATATTATTTTAGATACCAACGATAATCAAGACTTGGAAAAGTTTTTGGCAAGCGTAAGTGTTCCACCGCCTACTCAAAAGATTACTCCTGCAATGGAACTAACTCCAGAAGAAATTATGGCATATATTATACCACCTCCGCCCACAAAGGTAAATTTGGAGAATGATGATGAACCAGATTCTGGTAAAAATAACCAAGCCGAAAATAATAAAGGTATTAAATTAAGAAACACTATTGAAGATATTTTACTTACACAAAATCTTACTACTGATAACAAACAAAAAAGTAGCAATGAAAATATTTTTCAAAGCAACCATCAAATAGCAGCAGACAATAAAGAAAGTAACCCATTAGGCCCAGCTTTGCCTCTTCCTAGAAGAAGTATTTACCAAACACCACCAGAAAGACCACCTAAAGACTTTCTTAAGGTACAGAAATTCACTAATACGGTAGTATTTTAGTTTCAGCAGAATCAATACTAACCCTTTCTTAATCTAATCGATATAAACAATATATCTTATCAGGAATCAAGGAAAACTTATAACTCAGATTTTATCTAACACAAAGTAAAGGGAATGGAGGTTAAGTGATATCTTATATTGGTTTTGTAGTTTCCGGGAAAATTCACTTTTACTAACAGGTGCCCTTAGCTGGTGTATTACTATTATTTTTTTTTAGAAAAATACATTTTGGTACCTTTGTATGTTACATAAATGTGCAATGTTTTCCAAATTCAGTTGTTTTCTATCAATTCCTGTTTAGCCGAGAACGATCTAAACTCTCATATTTTAAGTTATAAAACCAGTATATTTTTAATAATTTGAGTAAAAAATAACATTTCGAGTACAGATACGCTAGGTTTACTGCTTTTTGACATCTAACCTCTAACTATTTTAAATTTTTAATCTAAAAATACAATAAATCCGTAAATTTTAGACCAAATAGTCACTGAAAAATAGGTAGTCATACTATTTTTTCAAAACTTATTGGTCCCAAAATAACATTTTTATAGTATTAATGGCACTCTAAATAAAAAAATTAATATAAAGCTTGGCCTTGGATGTGAAAAAATAGCAAATGCAGTGTCATTATACTCGCAATGCCATTTTCTCCTCAAACTGGTTAAAATAAACAAGTATAAAATAAGAAAATTTAAACATATTGGAAGTCTGTATCGTTTTCAGCCATATGAGGGCAGTCCGATAAGTACTTAGCCTACATAAGAAAAACGAAAATATTGAAAAAGTGTGATATATTTCTTAACATAATCTCCTTTTAGCTAGAGACACTTTACCTAGCGTAAAGTGTCTTGAGTAGGCATCCGTGGCGGCAATGACTTCCTCATTCGGGCATGTCTGCCCGGCGAGTGACTTTTTCAAGTTTGGAAATAACACAGGGCCAAATCAAAAGAATACAATGGATCGGTCAAAAGTTCTTAACCCAATAGGACCAATTTGGCCGAGGCGACGGCGAAGGTGAGCCGGTGAGTTATCGTGGTGGAAGAGTTCTTTTTTTTTCGCCAATAGAGCCGTTTTTTTCTGCAATTCGTCATCAAATCGACCCAAGTAGAGCTCTGTGACCGTTTTGCCCTTCTGCAGGTAGTTCTGGTTAGTATGTATGTATGTATATCAATCCCAGAAAACAGTGGTCATCATCTTTTCGGCCGATTGGACAGTCTTTTCCTTCTTCGGAGAATGTTCGGGTGAAGTCCACTGTTTCGATTGTTACTTGGTCTCTGATATGTACCAGTAAATCCACGTTTCGTCGACGGTCACAAAACGACGCAAAAACTTTTTCGGGTTGCGCAAAAACATAGTCAAATACTGTTCTGAACTGGTCTCACGGTTGTGCCTGTTCTCCGGAGTGGGCAAACGCGACTCCCATCTCGCCGACAGCATTCCATACCCAAAATTTCATGTAGGGTATGACCCACGCGGTCTTTTGAGATGCCTTCTACCTTAGCAATCTCGTGCACCTTCAAGCGATGGTCTGCCAATACGAGACCGTGGGTTTTTGTTACGTTATCCTCTATGGTAGTCGTTTTTGGAGCTTCTGGTCGTGGCTCATTAAAAATCGACATGCGACCACGTTGAAACTCAAACCAATTTAATAGTACAAAAATAACAGTAGCCATCTATAAAAATATTTTAAACGATAGTAAATTACTCTTTTGATAGTGGCGCAATCCTTCGGTAAGGCTAAGTACCTGTTGGACCACCCTGGTATATGTCACCAAAATTTCAAAATAGTGCAACACCTCTGAAGAAAATGACAATCGTAAGCACCCGGCATACTAGAATTTTGTTTAGGGGCTTTATTATTTTTTACGCTAAGCCAGTTAACGCTTACTAAATATGATTATATCCACCAGTCAATTATAGAAATCACTTGTTTTACATTCTTTTGCTAATAATTTTTGTTAAGCGTTATCAATTTTAAATTACTAAACTAATTTAAAAATTATTGACATATTTTTACAGGTCAATTGCTTCAAACAATGATATGACAAATAAATATAATTTTTTATGATTATTTTCATTTTATTAAATATCGATTTACCAAATTTCATGTTTCTATATCAAAAGATTAAAAAGGTATAGGGTGTAGCCACCTGTGTGAAACACCCGGTATATTTGGTGTGGGTTCCCTATCCCACTTTTAAGATTTAAAAAAAAAACCTCGGTAATGCCTTAGCAGAACCTGTTAGCAGTCTTTGGTTTAATATCAGGCGTACATGTTTAAATATTTTTATTTAAAATAATAATGCATTCATCATATGTTTTATTGCCATAAACCTATAACTAGCAATTAATGTTGTAATATTTAAGTTACCATGTTTTTAGGACCGCCAGCGTTCCCATTCGCTCCCCACTAAAGAATTTGAACCAAATGTTGCAGCTGATTTGCCAGTTCCCAAATTGCCACCCCGTAGTAATATAAATCAACAAATACCACAACGTCCGTCTTTACATCCGAAAAACTTGATTTATCACTTTTATCAAAATTTGATAAACAAGCAAGTTTAAATCTGTATTCTAAACCGACCAAAAATCGAAGTTTAAATTTACAACAAAATACTGAGGTAACTAATGCTGAAAATATTCTTAAAAGTGATCAAGAACCGAGAATTTTAAAAAATCTAGTACTGCTGTAACTACACCAATATCACCTTTTATAGGCAAGGCAATAGAAATGGAAAAAACGGATAAAATATAAAATTATATTAAAAACCTTAGGAAAAGGTAAAGTTGAAAGCATGAATTAATGGACAAAATATTAAAATTAAAAAGTAAAATATTAGATAAGACAAAGATAATTTACCAAAAATTAATATTTGGGTGATAAAGTATTAAGATGTATTAAGATACCATATAAATCCAAATTATATGTAATTTGGTTGCTAGAAAAATATTTTTAGTAAAACCACTTCAAAGGTTAAAAGATTATTAGCTAAAATTAAAATCGACGATAAAAATTAAATTGTAGACCTTTTATACACAGACCCGATGTCGTATTCATAGATCATTCTTTCGAGTTTTGCAAGTACAACAGCAGCTAAACTATTACGATTTAGAAACAAAAGAATTAAAGGCGAAGAAGTACGAATTACAATATGCGGGAAGTCCAAATTCAATAAGCAGTATCTAAAGTCCCGATTGCGATATTAAGTAAATCTCATCGATACCCAATTTATCGGCAAAATGTTTACTATTTATTGTGTTTGTTTTCTCAAATATTAAATAACAGAAAGTCTGGAAAGGTAATGATAGGGGTAATAAAGTAAGCCAATAATGTTTGTTCTTCATATAAGAAAGTTCATCGCACTTTGTTAGGGTGCTATTGACCTTTAAAGTTAGAATAAAAAAACTTTCTTTAATTGTAACTATTGCCAGTGTACCAATGATATTTAGGGCAGCTAAATAAAATCACCTCATACTGATGCTTCTTTTATACGTAAACAGGTGTTCAGTAAGTCGGTAGTATACAAAGTGAGACGATTTTTTTTTCATTTTATGTATGCATTTTTGATACAACTTTTTCACATTAATATGACCGTTTAATTTCTTTATCTTTTTTCTACAAAAAGGTACACCTTATTTAAATGGATATCTTGTTTTTTTAAATCTTTAATTATATTTAATCAAATTAGTAAAAACATTGTTTATGTGTAATATAAAATTCAATGGGATCATAGACACCGTTTTCAATAAGTTTACCATAGTTTAATAATTTAAAAGAATGGATTGTTTTATTACATATGAAATGATAGTATTTCTGTATTTGAAATACGATTTTATAAAGAACGATCCAACGTATCGATCCAAAAAGGTATTACTTTTTTGTAAAAAGATAAAGTAAAAGGTAATTTAAAAAAATCGTCCCACCCTAAATAATTCCGGCTTACTAAACGACCATTTACCAATAAAAAGAATAAGGTTATTTAGTTTCCAAAATGTCATTGATACTGTGGCAATAGTTCATAAGTTATAATTGAAGTGTTTTTTTTACTCTAACTTTTAAGGTCCATAACTCCTTAAGAGACCACGATAACATTTTGTTTTTATATAAAATACTAATATTATTTTGGCTCACTTTATCACCTTTGTCATTTATGTCCTTACCTTTTTCACCCTGCATATATATTTTTGTTATTTAAAAAACGTTTTATAATGCAGATCTCATTGGACAAATATTTGGTGGATTTATTGAACCTAAAAACTTATTAAAAACTACAAAAGGTCCTACTTCGTTAAATTTTAGAGAAGCTATGGGGATGAGGAGTATGAATTTGGATTAAAATTTAGTACTATAGGGGATCTGGATACCATAGCATTTATAAAACATGATCCTATTATATGAAAAATAACCGTGTTTTTAAAAACTGATCAAATAATTCTTAGACCAAAACATTTTCAAAATAAATATCCGAAAACCGGGTTTAAAAAAATCAAAAGTGTGATACATTTTAAAAGCTATATTTTTTGATAATTTTAAAAAAGAAAAATGTACAAGATGTTTAAAACAAACAATAATGCGTCCTTAGAAAAAAATTACAACCCTATTTACAATCTGCTTAAAACTGTTTTTAGATAATAAGAAATCTCTATAAAAAAGGTATGAAGAATAAGAGAGAACGCATGAAATTAAAAAAACACTATTTTAAGCAGGTTATTTTCGTTTCACTTATTCATATCATTATTCTTCTCCTCTCGTATGTTCACTAAGCAAGATAAGAAAATTTAAAATAAGAAAGAATATCGAATTAATAGCTTTTCAATATTATAGAAGGCATTGAATTTGATATTGATATTTGTCATCCATACTTATTCCTATTCGGAACTGTAAACTGTAGTCACCATATTAAAATTTAAAAAATGTAATTTTTTCAATTCATGCAAAATATTAGGCGTGAGATTTGTGTTAGCATGCAACCATATCAAGAAAACAAATAAACTAAGCTGTTTATATTGTTGTCAAACAATTTTAATATTAATAAAACCGTCTACAAGGTCAAAAGATTAAAAAGAACTTGGCCTACCCAGTAGGGTGGAACGAAAAAAATCAAATTATTTTCGTATAGTCTTAAAAATGTGACTAAACTAGTGTTAAAATCTGAACGCCTGAACATTTTGTCTTCAGGTTCCTTACTGGCTTTGAAATTTGCTAAATATCTTAATTTTATTTTATTTAATTTGTATGTCTAAAGGTTTATTTAACCATTTAAAAACTGCCCGCCAATGGCCATTTTTCAAATAAATATTGCGCGCTGGTAATAATAGCAATCGGCAACGTTTATGGTGGTACTGGCGATAGCTTGCGTTGTTACAGGATATTGGAATGGTATTTAAAAACTATTTATCATGCACAAAAGATAAAATGGATATCAGAAGAGCTAGAGTATATTGACGCGAGGTTTGCACGACTATATCAGCTAAAATGCCGATACTAGAAGTATTCTTTGGTGGTCGAAAATAGTATACTATTATTCCGGTATGAGTATAAAACAAAAATATTGTGGAAAAACGGATTACTGTTCTAGGTTAAATCAAAAGAAATTTTTTTTTATGGTTATCTAGTTTTGTCATATATATTATTATCATATTTTAGTCCTCGGGGATCCTGCCGTAATGAAAGTTCATTAAAATGGAATAGGAAAAATCTGCATCTTAAAGGACATTTAAGTTTCTTTTAAAGTAAACAGATATCCTTACCCTTTCCCCCCAACCCACAGTAGTTTTATCTTATCCAACTGTTGTTAAATCGGATAGGCCAAATATTTGTTTAAAAAAAAAAGAAAATAGTTTTATCTAGAAAAATAACTGTCGCTCTCTGATGTAATTGGTAAATAAAGTTCAACTGAAGCAGTAATATGTTTTTTAAAATCCTTTATCGCAACTAATGGTGTAATATTTTCAACCTCCAAAAATACTTCTAGTATCTGCAAATACTTAATACGGTAGTGAAAGCTTTACGCTGAGACACTCTGGCTCTAGTGATTTGCATGATTGATTGATTTAGTCTGGGGCCAGGGCTGTTTCGTGGCCGATCAGTGTCCACGGAGTTTCAGAGTGTATTCCTATGGATTTTGACCCGCTAAATTCGAATTTTAAACTTTCTTTTGTGTCGGAAGTGACAGGAATTTGTTATAAATAATTTAATTGTTTATAAAAGACTGTCTCCTAAACTAAAACAGATGGAAACATTTTTTCAAATAAAATTTGTTTTTATATATAAATCTACAAAATGACGTTTTATATGCATTGTTCCGATTGTTAGATATGGCAAAATTAGTGGAAAAACATTGCAAAAATTACGGCATTTAGGAAAATTTCCACTTACAACTCGGCTTGATTTTGAGTAAAGTAACTTTGTAATAGCTTAAATTGATGGAAAAATTACCAACTTAAAAACTAAGTCCAATTTTTATTTAAAATATTATTTAAAGCAAAGTTATTACAAATATAAATGGATATATTTTTATTAAAAAAAGGCATATAATTTGTTTATACGGTTTTTTAGCTACTAGAAGTTTACAATATAGCAAAACAAGTTACATATTCAAATTGTACGATTCAAGACAAAGAATTTGGTGTATAATATGTATAATTTAAATATGCTTTTTAATATGATATATCACTTTTAAAGTGTACGTAAGGCCATGAATTAAATATTTTCAAAAATACGATTTTATTTTTCATTTGGATTAATATATACTTTTATTTACCTAATTTATTTCTTACATATTTTCTTATTTATTTCTTATTTAATTGAACATATGTATAATATTTATAATGATGTAAGTACAGTACTTGTTTAGTTAGTATCTGCAACTGTTAGTTTTTAATAAACTAATATTTAATATATTTTGTTTTGTAAAATGTAAATTTAAATTTCCCACCTTTTTTAAATGTTTCCAATAATTAAGATAGTACTTCTTAATTGTAAATAGGTATATTCATGCATGCGGTTCTTTAGCATTTATATGATAGTATATACATAACAAGTGTCGAAAGTGATATACTGTACACGAGTGAAAATGCTGTTCTACGACGCGATAGCCGAGTGCGACAATACCATGAGTGTGAATATTAATTTCGACATGAGTCATGTACAATATTTTTATTTATTTAAAAAAAAGTCAATAAATAGGTAGGAACATACGAAAGAAATAAATTGGGTAAATAAAATAACTATTTATTAATTTTAGTGAAAAATAAAATCGTATTGTCGAAAATATTGTATTTCATGGCCTTACGTTCACTTATACTCATTATATACGGTTTTAGCTGTTTGGCGCGTAACGACACGCGCACTTTAAAACTGATTTATTATATTAAAAAATATATTTAAATTATACATATTATATACCAAATTCTTTTTCTTGAATCGTACAATTTGAACTTGTAACTTGCCTTGATATAACGTAAACTTTTAGTAGCTAAAAAACCGTATAAACAAATTATATGCATTTTTTTATTAAAAAACATTAAAACAATTAAATTGTTTATAACAAATTCCCGTCACTTCCGACACAAAAGCAAGTTTGAAATTTAAATTCAGCGGGTCAAAACCCATAGGAAAACACTCTGAAACTCCGTGGACAACGATCGGCCACGAAACAGCCCTGGCCCCTAGACTAATTTATTTAAATTGTTTTTGAAAGAAAAGTTATCGCCAATACCACCATAAACGTAGAAAAATGCTATTATTAGCAGCGCGGTACATTTAATCTGAAAATAGTCACAGGCAGTCAGTTTTTAAATTGTTAAAGAAACTTTTAAACATACAAATTAAGTTATATTAAAAAAATATATATATTTTTATTATATCATAACAAACATATAAAGATTTAGGCATTATGTACAAAATGTATTCTTAGATTTTGTAATTATCTCAAAAAATTAATAAAACTAAGATATTTCGTAAATGTCAGAGCCAATGAGAAACCTAAAAATAAAAACCTAAGACGTTCAGATTTTAACACATGTTTTTGAATATGCAGACGCGCATTTCAAAGACTGTGCGATCTAAAAAAATGGTTCCACCCTACTGCCCAGGTTACATAATAACAGCGATCCAAAATGGATCTCTGATAATACACAAATGTATTTATTTGTAATAGATTTAAATTAATAAACTTTTTGTTACCATATTACCTGTAATTATTACAATAAAGAACTGAGTAATGTTGTTGGTTGTTCTTATTTTTATAAATTACCTTTATAATAATTTTTATGGAAAGTAGAGTCTACTATAAATAATTCTATGTTTTACTTATTTATTATCATAATTAATTTTAAAAATATTGTGTACAATTTTTGTCAGCAAAAAAACAATTGGAATGGCAGCCTTTCGAAAAAAGGTGGCCATCATATACAACGTGCCCCCTAAATTTTCTACATATGGGAACCTTTTTTATTAATTTCACGACATATTTTTTTAAGTTTTGCATGGTCTAAAACCTAAAATGCAGTCATTAGATCTTCATTTTTACAAAAACCGAAAATCATTATTAAGAAAAAATGTTTAGAAATAAAAATAACTTTCTGATGTTCAAACTCGTTTATTTTCAAGAAAAGTTTTTTTCTGATATAACGTTGCAAATTCAAATTTGTACATTAGAAAATACTTTTAAAATGTTATATCTAAAGAAAGCTTAAAACAGCGAAAAGTTACAGAAACGCTTGTTATCATATAAAAAATTAAATATTTCTTTTTGTAAATGAACTAGTTTGCCTTTAAAGTGTTATTTTTATTTCTAACCATTTTTCCTTAATAATAATTTTTGATATTTTCAAAAATAAGGGTACTTTTCTCTTGAACAAAAATTTATATTTTTGAAAAACCTAGTATTCCACTGAAAAAAAATATTATCTAATGATTGCATTTTAGGTTTTAGACTATGAAGAACTTTTATAAAGAATAATTTTTTTCTTCTAAAAATTAATAATAAAAAAGTTGCCCATATGTAGAGAACTTACGCGGACACGCTGTATATATTGGTGCTGGATCATGTGAAATTAAAAATAAAGTGTTTTCGTTGGGTAAAATACGTGAGTTTTTAGAAAAAAAAATGGCTTATTTGTTTTTATAAAAACTAAAAATACTGACAAATTAGAAAGAACTTTTAGCGTTACCTCCTAATGTATGTAAAAAAATAGTGGTAAAAATTTCAAAAAACATCACACCAGTACTGTTTCATTTCTTTATTCCTAACGTTTCGGTCATGGCTTTGACCTTTTCAAAAGTACATTAATTCTAAAAGAAAAATTGCCACAGTCAAAATAAAACGTTTAAAATTATACAACACTTATATGATCGTGTGTAGCTACAGTTATTAATGCAGCAAAATACGGGATAAAAACATGTTTTTCTTTTTTTTTTATATAATTATTATTATTTACTTACATGAGTCAGGAAATTTAGAAAAATTATCCATTTAAAACAAAAATTCTGGGAACGTCACTGTATAAAAACACATTTTAAAGCGTAACACTACATATTTACAAGACATTTCCACAGATAAAACAACGACGAAAAGCAAAACGTGAGTGACCATACAGAGATTATTGATAAGTACATTATTCCTTTTTTTATAGAAGGATGCACAGTTGTTGATTTTTAAGGGTTTTTTTTATTTTAAAACTTTTACGAGGTAATGTTAATAAATATCTTGGGGAACTGATATATGCTAAGAAATTGTGTGAAACAAAAGTTTAATTTAATAAGTTTTGGTAAATTTTAGGTAGCCCCTTTGTGTCAGTTCTTAAGTTGACGGCATTAGCATTTCTTTGTATGTAAAACATTTCGTAAAATTCCCTTTTTGGTGTTCGATTCTGTGGTCAGAATTTTTGTGTGCGAATAATTAAAAGTATGGTTGTGTTCTGTTGTATGGTTGGTCAGAGCTGTTTTGTTTCGTTTGTCGTATTTATGTCCATTAATTCTGTTTTTTAAATATTGGCTAGTCTGTCCTATGTAAACTCCCGCACAATCCCGACAAGGTATCTGATACACAATGTTACTCTTTTTCTCTTTGAAATAGCCGTTTTTAATTGGCTAAAGTTGCTATTTAATAGGTTGTGTCCTTTGTGACTTATTGTAATTTCTTTATTTTTGAAAACATTCTGTATTTTTTCTGAAAGATCTGGAATATAAGGTAAGGTGAGGTATATATTTTTTTTGTTTTATGTTAAGAGGGCTGTCTGTTTCGTTCGGCGTTATAAAATTTGCAGATTCTTTTTTTAAAAATTTTGTTTACAATATGATCGGGATAATTATTTACACGTAGTGCATTTTTTGCTTTATTTATTGCGTTTTTCTAAATTCAGGATCTGATAAGTGTATTGCTCTGTCTGCTAAACCAATTACAACGAATTTTTTTGTGATAGTGGATGTTAAGACTTAAAATTAAGATAGCGACCGGACCAAGTGTTTTTGGTGTACCAAGCAGTCCTGATTTTGTTATTGATTCGATATAATGTTAAATCTAAAAAATTTATTTGGTTTTCTTTTTTCTATTTCAATTGTAAATTTTAGTTTACTGTGATATTTATTAAATTCTGGTAATTCAGCAGAAGAAATAATCGGGAGATTTGCATTTTTATTTGAAGGAGGTCCTGTGCCTGTTAAAAGTACAATTTTAAAAATTATAAGTAAGTTTGAAACCAGCGGCTGTTTACAAAATTGTAGGAAATGCATGTGTAATGATGAGGTGCCGCCTGCACCTCCATTAACCGAGGAACGGCAAGTCCGTGAGACTGCTGTTTGCAGTTTAGCCGAAATTAATTTTCCTTGTAATAGTACCAAAATTTCTTGAACTTGATATTGAATCTCGAACAGTTAGGAATATTCTGAAACGAAACAAATACCATTGCTATAAATTGCAATCTAGCCAAGAGGTTTTTCCTGAAGACTATGAAAAACGTATGGTGTTTTGTGAGGATATGATGGAGAGAGCCAATGCTAATGACACATTTATCAAAAATATTCTCTTTACTGATGAATCATCATTTCCCTTGCATGGTCATCACAACCCTTCTATCGCTGTAGGTTACTCGATAGAAAACAAGCACATCACTATCCCTCTCAGAACACAATACCCTCAAAAGGTCAACGTGTGGGCTGGCATTTTGGGCGATAATATTATTGGCCCTTTTTTTATTGAGGGAAATTTAAATGCCAACAAATACTTGAATCTTTTGAGAAATCAGGTTATTCCAGCTGTTCAGGCTCTCAATGTCAATTTTGAAGATATTTGGTATCAACAGGATGGTTGTCCGGCTCATAACGCCAGGGAAGTTCAACAATTTTTGGGAGTCACGTTTCCAAATCGTATAATCAGCGGAAGAGGTACCATAAAATGGCCTCCTAGATCACCAGATCTGGCACCAAATGATTTTTTTCTTTGGGGACATGTTAAGCAACAAATTTATAGGCATCGTCATGAACGTGCAAATGACTTAGATGAGCTCCGCCAAAAAATTAGTCAGGTTCTTATAGGAATAACACCTGAAATACTTGAAAACACAAGAACCGAATTCTATAACAGGTTGGGATATTGTCTTGCACAAAATGGTGGTCTCTTTGAGAACCTTATAAACTAAGATTTTAAAAAGTATTAAAGTTTTTATAAGAAATTTTTTAGAAATACTTTTATGTTCTTTAATTTTTTCTTTAGAATTATATTTTTATTTTTAAAATTATTTGTTTATTCTTTCTTTCGGAATTGCTTTTAATTTTGTTTAGCCCCAAACGGCAAAAAAAAAAGCTCTTAAAATGGCAGTATTTGATGCATTTAAAGCAATAAATTCATCAAATACCAAAATATTTAATAGTTACGTAAATTTTTTTATCAAAATATGTGAAGCAGTAACATCCTCCATGCGTGCAAAGAAGCAACTGCGTGCTCGAGCCTCGAGCTCGATCAACCATAAACAAAGCGAGCGCGTTGGCGCAGTGGTGGGGGAGAAAGCAAGGGGAACGGGAGGGGAAACACCTCATTCTGTTTCAGTCGAACTCATGTGATTTAGGAATCTCCCTTCTCTTCGGCAATATGTTTCCGCCCACTGTAATTACAGCCCCACTCTTTTGTGCCGTAGCAGGAGACGAAATCCAGACGAGAGCGACTGCGGTACGTAGATGTCGAGTACAGGGTTGCCGACTTGCCTTAACTTTCGGGGTAAAATTAAAATAATAATAGTAATAAAAATGTTATTAAACCTTTTTTACTTTATTTTTGTGACTTTAGAATGTAATTGTATAATGTACATTTAGTTTTTAAAATTTAAGGACTTTCAGGAAACATAAAAATATCAATTTAGGGCTTTTTGAACTAGGTTTGGGGACAGATTTTTTCGGAGTCGGGTCGACTAGAATCCTTTAAAATTTATTTTTACTGGCAAGTCGTTTGCTGTGTTGCAGACTGCTGCTGATCCTGCTTAATTTAGATTTTTTAAAGTTTTGGTTAATATCGTTGACAAAAAGTTCAAATTATTAAGTAGTACTATGCTGGTAATTTAGCAGAAGAAATAATTAGGAGGTTTGCATTATAGGTTTGGTCTTGTACCAGCGAAAAGTACAACTTTTGAAATTATTATAAAAGTTTGAAACCATCGGCTCTTAACGAAATTGTAGGAAGTGCATGTGTAATGATGAGGTGCCACTTGCACCTCCATTAACTAAGAAACGACAAGTCTGTGATATTGCTGCATTTTCGCCCTTTTTAAAAATTTCCGTCCCGCAGTGCCTTGCACCACCCGGTAGCATATCACCTCAAATGCTTGAAAACCAAAGAGAACCGAATTTAATAAATTGAAATATTGTCTTGCTAAAAATTGTGGTCTCTTTCAGAACCATAATAATAAGATTTTAAAAAGAGTTTCCACATTGTATAAACATTTCCGTTAGAAATACTTTTATGTTCTTTTTATTTCTTTAGAGAATATTTTATTTAAATTTACTTCATTTTTTTTTGTTAAAACCCAAATGGCAAAAAGAATTATGCTTCTAACTTTTACCATGCTACTGAATACCATCAGTGTGGCCAGGTGGGTTACGATAAAAATCCCCCACGTGGTTCAAAAAAATCACTTTTTTGGGATACTTTAGAAAAAATCCCTGTGATTTAAAGCCACATTTGAGGGCCGCCTTTTAATAGTCAAAAAATGTATTTTCTACGCCAAAGAAATTGACAACCAAAAAAAAAAAAGGTTTACGTAAAAATCGAGAATTTTAAGTAAAAAGTAAGTAAAAGTAATGATTTGTTTACAACTGACATTAATTTCATGATATTTATGTCAGATAGAAATTCTAGCTGTGTACACGGTCAAAAATGTTGTCTGATATAAATTTTTGATTGTTTACACTAGTCAGAATTTTTATCTGACGTAAATATCAAGCAATAAAAGTAAGATCAAAACGTACCTTTAAAAATGTTTTGTACTTCCAAATCGTTAAAAATCCCCGTTTTTTACTTTAAAAATCCCGTTTTACCTTGTTATCAAAAATCCCCGAAAAAAGTCTCTGGCAACATTGTTCAATACCCGAACGCTGCAAGTTCTTGATACGCAAAACGAAAACCGTCGGCACCAGGTGTCCTAATAGGGGAGTACGTGTGCATCGACAACATCGCATCGTCTGTTTCAGTCGAACTTATGTGATTCAGTATATTCAGAAATACTCTCTTTTCCACTTGGGGAATTGCAAAGGGCGAATGAAGATTTTCCACACCTGTATAATGATAAATATTATCGTCAAATAGATGGATGTGCCATGGGTGCATCAATCTCAAGTGTAGTTGCCCAATTAGTTCTTGAAGATCTGGAAAAAACTGTATTAGAGAACCTAAATCTGAACTTGCCGTTCTTTTTTAGATACGTAGATGACTGTCTGCTCTCAGTACCAAAAAATAAAACAGAATATGTATTAAATGAATTTAATAAATATCACAGTAAACTAAAATTTACAATTGAAATAGAAAAAGAAAACCAACTAAATTTTTTAGATTTAACATTATATCGAATCAATAACAAAATCAGGACTGCTTGGTACACCAAAAACACTTGGTCTGGTCGCTATCTTAATTTTAAGTCTCAACATCCACTATCACAAAAAAATCCGTTGTAATTGGTTTAGCAGACAGAGCAATACACTTATCAGATCCTGAATTTAGAAAAAACGCAATAAATAAAGCAAAAAATGCACTACGTGTAAATAATTATCCCGATCATATTGTAAACATAAATTTTTAAAAAAGAATCTGCAAATTTTATAACGCCGAACGAAACAGACAGCCCTCTAAACATAAAACAAAAAAAATATATACCTCACCTTACCTTATATTCCAGATCTTTCAGAAAAAATACAGAATGTTTTCAAAAATAAAGAAATTACAATAAGTCACAAAGGACACAACCTATTAAATAGCAACTTTAGCCAATTAAAAACGGCTATTTCAAAAGAGAAAAAGAGTAACATTGTGTATCAGATACCTTGTCGGGATTGTGCGGGAGTTTACATAGGACAGACTAGCCAATATTTAAAAAACAGAATTAATGGACATAAATACGACAAACGAAACAAAACAGCTCTGACCAACCATACAACAGAACACAACCATACTTTTAATTATTCGCACACAAAAATTCTGACCACAGAATCGAACACCAAAAAAGGGAATTTTACGAAATGTTTTACATACAAAGAAATGCTAATGCCGTCAACTTAAGAACTGACACAAAGGGGCTACCTAAAATTTACCAAAACTTATTAAATTAAACTCTTTGTTTCACACAATTCCTTAGCATGTATCAGTTCCCCAAGATATTTATTAACATTACCTCGTAAAAGTTTTAAAATAAAAAAAAACCCTTAAAAATCAACAACTGTGCATCCTTCTATAAAAAAAGGAATAATGTACTTATCAATAATCTCTGTATGGTCACTCACGTTTTGCTTTTCGTCGTTGTTTTATCTGTGGAAATGTCTTGTAAATATGTAGTGTTACGCTTTAACATGTGTTTTTATACAGTGACGTTCCCAGAATTTTTGTTTTAAATGGATAATTTTTCTAAATTTCCTGACTCATGTAAGTAAATAATAATAATTATATAAAAAAAAAAGAAAAACATGTTTTTATCCCGTATTTTGCTGCATTAATAACTGTAGCTACACACGATCATATAAGTGTTGTATAATTTTAAACGTTTTATTTTGACTGTGGAAATTTTTCTTTTAGAATTAATGTACTTTTGAAAAAGGTCAAAGCCATGACCGAAACGTTAGGAATAAAGAAATGAAACCGTAGTTTTAATGTTTTTATAAAATAGGACCATATCCCAAGAAAATCCAAACTGACAATATACTAAAGGGTCCAAAAAACTTACCAATTTTAACTATATATATATATATATATATATATATATATATATATATATATATATATATATATATTTAATCCTTGGATAAACCACGAAGGCTAAAAGCCTAAATACTAACGTACCGTGGGTGTCGTAAGCAAGGTGAGAGGGAGTTTGTTGACACGGGACTTAAATGCTTGAAGATTTGGGGGAAGAAAAGACCTCCGCGAGCAGCAGGCTCCACATGTTGAAAACTCTAGGGATAAAAGAACGAACAAAGTGAGAAATTCGGGGCCTGTCCAGTTGGACCGTATAGGGATGCATACGCGCGGCACCACGAGTTTCTCTGGTGGGAACCGCGAGTGGAAAAACTATTTTGGACAATTCTTCTGAGCAGTAGCCATGGAAGTACCTATAAAAAAGCGATAAATCCCCAACAGCCCGACGATGGGCAAGAGAGAGAAGCCTTTCTGAAAGTGAGGGATCATTAATGAGGCGAATAGCTCTTCTTTGGACGGAATCAAAAATGCTTAGGGTTGTGGGGGACACCATGACCCAGATATGAGAACAATATTCCAAGGGAGGTCGGATGTGGGACACATAAAAAGTGTATAAATTAGAAGGGGAAAAATACTTTTTGGCTCGAAAGAGAAATCCAAGCTTTTTGAAGCTGCCGTGGCTATAGATAAAATGTGTTTAATACCAACGACACGACAATTTAAAGTTTTACTATAATTGTCCTTGATACGTAATACATCGTCTTTTTATTTAAACAACTGTTTGAATACAAAGACCTAAAGAAACAGCAGAATACTTTAAATTTTAATATTTAGTTATAAGTATTTAAGTCTTATATTATAAAAATTATAAATCAAATAACTAATTGTACTTTTTGTTTTAAAAAATCACGGATAAAGCCGACGCAGGGCCGGTAGCAAATGTGAACAGGGGGCCCTTGAGTTACATTGCCTAATCAAATTTTGGGATGTAAATAAAATAGAACATTTTCAAAAAGGCTTTACGTAATTTAATGTGTGCAAATTTAGAAATTACGCTCGTCAAGTCGATATTTCTAAGTAAATCATTTTTATATTTATTATAGTGAGGTCATTTAAACATTCTTGTCCTATTGTGTTCGTTAATCACATTAAATACATTTTTTATCGTTTAAATATTAAAAAAATACGTTTTTCACTACAGTTGGTAATCATCAAACTCAAGTAAATGCCTAACACTATTTGTACATTTGGAAAACACGATTCCAATCAATAAATTTTTTATTGGAATTTATAAAATTGGTGTTACAAAGCCTCGTGTTTTTTGCTGTCACATCTGTTTTCAGCAGCTCAGCAAAATGCACCAATTCATTGCTTAAACAGTCTCCTTCGTCATCTGGATAGCTTACTTTAAGAATTGCTTAGTGTAATCGGTAATAATATTCTGCTTTATCATTCATTTTAAGCTAATCCGTTTCCTATCGCCTTTTTCAACCTACAGCTGCAAGCAAGGGATCAACTTTATGGCAAAAAAATTACTTCCCTACTCATTGGAACAAGAACTTCAACCTTATTTTTGTGTATTTGTGTGTTTTTTTTTGTACAGGCGCAGCCCCCCCAATGCGCGGGGCCCGTAGTATTTGCTGCCTTCTGCTACATGGCTAATCCGGCACTGATAATCTCATCGAAATAGGGAAAAATGCAAAATCGCATAACCGTTCCTATACTTATAGTTGAACGAAGAAAATGTTTAATTAACTTTAGTTTGGAGAATGATTATTCATTGTCTAAAAATTCTTAAACCTACTAGGCGAAGGAGTTTGATCTTCAAGTCAAAAGGATCTATGTAATCATTGAGATGTATGTCCAATTTTTTCCTATTTTTTTCTTTAATTTGCCCCACTCCTGAGAATTGAGGCCGAATCGGTCACTTCACCGATTCACGCTTAATCCTACTGATTGACCTTACAATTGGACCCACTTTTTGCACATTGTTTCTTATGTACAGTTTTTGTAAAATTATACTTTATAAACTGGGACTTAAGGCCCCTCAGAAACCAGAGGCCATTTGCGTCACTACTATTGGGAATTGGAAAAGTAAGAAAGAAAGTCGGTTTAGAATTCCGATTGAGCGCATAAACAGATGATTTTAGTTTATTTACAGAATTTTAAAGTTAATAAAGCAATAACCGACATTGGCGTATAGGATTAAAATGTTTTGGTCTTTATAGTCACTATTCATTTCAGTACGTAAACTTGCCACAGATGTTGTATTGACATGATCTTTTAATTAAAAATTAAAAACAAGTTTAAACTAATAATAAAACACCATAAAAGTTCTTAAATTTTATAAAACTACGTTATTACGTAACTTCGCCCCATTTTAACTGACCTTATATTTCCTTTATCCAAAACCCCGAATAGCCACCTTCCAATTTGAGACATTCTCTACATCACTGTCTATTAAACCGCGTCCAGACTTGCAATATTTTGCCAAACATCCATTCAAACTAACCAACCTGTTTGCGCGCTTGACGCCAAAAAGCCGACATGCTCTGAATCACCGGCGAATCATTCGCCAAGGCCTTGAAATGACGTGAATTTCATCCACGTCCGCGCTATATGGAGCGGTATGCGGCGTGGAGCGGCACGGTAAATTGGTGCAACTCTGGACGCGGCTTTATACTAGTGCAGTCAGCGAGAAAAAAGAAGTTTTCAGAGATTTTTCTAAAGAAAGCTTGATTTTTATAGGTTTCTATACCATTAGAAATTAAAAAAATAATAATAAAAATGGGTAATTCAAAAGTAGTTTTCGCAAAAAAATATTAGTTGATAAAAAGATATTTCTACAAAAATAATTCTATGTGAGATGTACAGGGTGGCTTTAAAAGACTTTATCAAATAAATATACAGGGTATTTCCTAACTACGGCACGAACCCTTAAAAGTAATTTGTTAAGTCATTTTATGAAGAGAAGTTCCTATAAAAATATGTCCGGAGTTGCTTCGTTTCTGAGTTACAAGACGTTAATTATTTTTTAAAAGTCTGTTTTTTTAAATATCTTAAATAAAAAGCCAGATAGAAAAAAATGCACTTCACTAAAAAGTTTTATTTATAGTTGCTTTATAGGAAAAAAAACTACATAAAAAGCCAGTGGTGTACATTTTTCTCTCAATAATATTGGCTGTTGTGCCCACTGTACACCACTGGCTTTTTATGTGTTTTTTTATAATTTTTTTTCTGTAAAGCAACTAAAAATATAACTTTTTAGTGTAGTACATTTTTTGTATTTGGCTTCGTATTAAGGATATTAAAAAAAAACAGACTTTTAAAAAATAATTCTCTCCCTGATGTATTTCAGAAACGAAGCAACTCCGGACATATATTTAAAGGAACTTTTCTCCATAAAA
Organism: Listronotus bonariensis; assembly: GCA_014170235.1. Lineage (NCBI taxonomy): Eukaryota > Metazoa > Arthropoda > Insecta > Coleoptera > Curculionidae > Listronotus > Listronotus bonariensis. The sequence goes on along the minus strand of JACEGR010000964.1, from coordinate 108,880 downwards.
TGATATAAGAAATCACCCTTTAAAGTTTGTTACCGTAGTTAGAAAATAACCTTTATTTTAATATCGAAACAAGTCATTTGTAAGCCTGTACATCCAACCTTCAAATATTTTTGAGGAAATATATTTTCTTATCAAGCAGGACTTTTTATGAGCAGACACTTTTTTCGTTACGTAAATAATAAAACGTTTCCTCTTTGGTAAGAACTTCCGAAGATACGCTGTAATTTCGTTATTTATACAAGGTGTTTCATTTTCGATGGTTTCACAGGGTGTAACTATCACTTTTTGAGAGATTAAATAATAATTAACCCTTAAGTACTATACTGGAGTCTCTCAGCGATTTTCTATTAAAAATATTATATTGAATACTGCTTGTTTTATCCTTACCACCACCCATTTACCTTTCGTCCATTTACCTTTCCCTAGCAATCCTTTTCGGTCGGCAAGGCATTGTAAGTACATGGTTAACATCTTCGCTTAAAGTGTTAAGGGAGTCTTGGAGCCTCATCAGTGTTAGTGTAACAATTTAAATTGTTTAATACGATATGTTTTTTGTGTTATTTTTGTGTCTAAAATATCTTAGGTGTAATCTTTATCAAAAGAAGTTAGATTTGGGGAAATAGATTACGAAAGTACATTAGAAAATTGGTTTAACGAAATAGATGATGCCAGCGATATCGACTAATTTGAGGAAGATCGAATCATAAAACAGACAAGGAACAATCGCAATATCGAAGAAGAAAAATGATTTGGATCTAGAAAAATAAAAGTTCAACAAGGGACAGCAGAATAAAAATGATTTTAATTGCAAAAATCGTTACAAGTGGCCTAAAAGTACACCCTATATATTCAAAAAAAAATGACTGGAAGCTTGCATTGCACGTTTTTATATGTGAAGAAAAAAAATGTTTTTTACATTTTGTTTATTTGTTTGACACCTTAGTCATTAGAAAAAAATATAGATGAAGTATTTTTTTATATGTTGAAATTTTGCCGTAATTAAACTGATTGATATTAATAGTTATTTATTAGATAAGTGAGTTATATTACATATAAGTCACGCAAGAAAAGTTTAAGTTTAAGTAATTTTCTTAAGTGACCTATTGCCTAATTCACTAGTGAGCTAAAGGGTACTTTAGCTCACTAGTGACTTATAGTACACTTTATATCCTCAAAATCTGATCAATTATGTAGATATTATATGTAAGTGTTGGATAAAAATTATAATATTCAAAATTGTTTCATAAAGGTTTTATTAAGGTTTTTATTATTATTTTAATGATATGTCATTAGGTGTAAGGCCAAGTAAATAAATAAAACCAATTTGAGAAAATGTTTTATTCATTTTTATTATTTTTTAAGTTTCTTTAAGCGGGAGTCCCTGGGACTTCCTATAGTAATAATGATTGAAAATTGCACTATAGTACTAAAGGGTTAATTTTCAGATTTTTGCCCATTTTTACAACTTTCTTTAAGTCGTAAATCTATGAAAAAACTTTCGATAGGAAAAATGTGTAGTTTTTTTCGGTAGAATATTGTGATGTAATTCGTTGTCTTCTATATTGGCAGTTTATGAGAAAATTGCCCAACTTAGATTTTTGCTTGTGGAACACTCTGTATATTTTTATTTATGTTTATTAGTCTTTTTTACGTTTTCGAAAAAAGATATAAGCATCTATCTATGTTTTATTTAATTTTTTCCGAAAATTGGCATTTTTCATAAATTTGGCTTTTTTTATACAGGGCCATGACAGAACATGACAAATTGTTTTTTTTTAATACCCAGAAAAGCACTATTACAGAAACAAATTTAAATTTTCTAAACGGAAATAAAATAAATACAAAAACCTACAAAAATCAAAAATTACAATAAATATATTTTTTTTTATTTTATGTAAGACGCTTATATAAGTGGTGACTTAAATTCATTTCTTTATTATATGTATTTGATTTAGTCACAATTTCATCTCAAAGTTGGAAAACATTCTCCCCTGACATGTTCTGTATATGTTTTTGTAATTTTAGGTACTTATAAATCAAATAGATTGTTTAAATTATAAATGTATTTTAACAAAATTAATTCAATAACGTAGATATTATAATCAAACAAATAAAATTTCGATTTTTTTATACGTTTGTCACCCCTGTTTTTCGTTTCGTTCCCTGGCATGTTTATTTTTCTGTAAAATCGGCAATTGTTTACTATGCGTTTTTACACACCCCGAGAATTAATATAAATAAATTAGTATTTTTACATATAGCTCGGCCCGGCTGCAAATTTGCAAAACCTATACTAGTTTAGTCAGTCATTTCCTGTCTTAAATTAAATTTATGTTGTCTCACTAAAGTCCTCAAATTTTCATGAAAAAATACCAAACAATTCAGAAGTTATATTTGCGACATTTTCTTTTACAAAGGCTATCCTGTTTCAGTCTTCCCGTCGAAACTATTTTCTAGGGAAGTCTGAAAGTAATTAATATTTAGGCGCTTAAAAAAATAAGTAAAAAGTTGTTTGATACCTCCAACGCTATCGTTTTGCGAAGATTATTACCCCATCTGGCAACACCCTGGGAGGGGCCCGGACGCCGCTAAAACGTTATATGTAAACATATATGCCATATGGGTACATTTTTTCCTGGTGGTGGGACCTGGCAACACCCCTGGAGTTACGCCGATGTTAATCGATTAAAATTTTATTCCCTTAGTTTTTTAAAGTTTTAAATCAATTATTTTAAAAACCGTTGCATTAAGATGCATTCCACTCATACTAAATAATTTCTTTGTGCCGTAGAATCCGAAATGTTTACATCCAGTATTCGCGTTAGATTGTTTCCTTTCTACGCATTGCCTGTACACATATTATGTATATTTGACTGGCGGATTCTGTATAGTTTGTAATCAGCTCCACTCGAACTAAGTGGGAAGTCATTTTGTATTTTATTTATTACTAAAACTCTCTGTATACAGTTGAGGACAAGTGAATGAAGTCTCTAACCTGCTAAGTTTTATTTTAAAATTATTTATTTAAAAATTAAAATTCATCTGTGGATTTACCTACTTCTAGTTGTGTATAGATTTAAAGTTTTTTGATTAATCACGTACAACACACGCAAAATATAATTTTAAAGGACAGACAAAAAACTGCTTAATAAAGGGTTTTCCATTTTCAGCGCTCTATGTTTGATTTTTTTTTATCTTTATGATATCTTACGAAGGCTTATGCCTAAATACCAGTGTACCCTGAGTGTCGGGTTACTAAATGTTTAACCCATTATTGTCGTGTTCCGTCAACGTTATCCAAGCACAGAAAAATGCAGTTTTTGCATTTCACAGCAGTAGTGCCACCACGGATGTTATCTTTAAATAACTACTACCTAGAAATGGCAGAATACTACACAGTGGTTTGCCATTGCCAACCGTGAGGTAACAAGCAATGAAAAATCGGAAGTACGACTCCGAGATTCGAACCCGGATCGCTGCGGTGAGAGGGTGACATGTTAGCCCCTGCACCACTGCTCGCCACCATTACATTATATTATTTAAATGTCACTTACTAGGTACTGCGGTGTGACCCTCGATTTGTCATTATTTCTGTTAAATAATAATAATAATTATTATTTTTATTATCATTATACGTCTGGCCATCAGGACGGTGCCTGGCATTGTTCCTGGTGCTACCGAACATGAACAATTCAAGTAAGACGGTACTGCCAGCAACCTTGAAGAGGTTGCGGGTGCCAACAGCAACCTACGAGAGGCCTTAAATCGGTCCGGTAGCCTATGTAATACCGGTAACCGCCGCGGCTCTGTGGGGTGACATCCCGCAGAGTCGCGGATATCTTGCATTGTCCCTACAAACAATGATGAGCAAGCTTTCAACAATCCACCCCGTTCGGATAAGGGTGCTGAGCAGGCTGGAGGAGCAACTGGATGGACGCCCTTAAACGACCTTGGCAATGGACACGTACGCCTTACGTGGACGGACGAACTTACGGACGATCTGATGGATACATATTCCCTTAGCGAACCTACCATTAGGGGCTACATGGCACGGATGTACGCCACATGGTGTGCTAAACACCCAGAACTAAGTCATCTCTTCCAACAACGTTTGAGAGACTATGTAGCCTATCTTAACCGATCTGGATATGTCAGAACACCAACACAACAGGAGCCACCTCAGGACCTGGAAAATCAGGATCTGGAACAAGTCCATCCTGCAGGAAATGTGGTAATCGAGATTGCCCCCGAGAACGATAACAACGAAATGACAGAGAGGCTTACTAACATCAACATCAAGTCTCAATTAAAATCCAAAGACATCGCACAAGCGAACAACGCTCTTCAGGACTTACTTTCAGAACGCACGGATATTTTGGCACTTAACAACGCTGTTTATGAAGCTGCAAAACAACTTATTCCTAACAACCGCTCAGATAGCTCTCACCAAGCACTTGGAAAGACCGACCGCAGAATTCGGCAAATTGCCAAAAAAATAGATCTAACGCGGCAAGAGGCATCGCGCATTCAAAGTGTATTGGATTATATATCAGCCAACAGACCTTTTACGGAAAAAATTATAAAAATAGCTTTAAGGCTCCGCTAAAAACACTATACACTTAACAAAATCACCGCATACGATCGTTGAGTGCTATTAAAGAGGGATAAGAGATACAATAAATGTGTGACTAAACCTTCTAGCTTTCTCGCAGACCTAGCACCAACGGTGGAAAATCCGCCACATGCAAATATTGTGGAACAGTTCTGGAAGGACGTCTACGAGGACTCGAAGCCGTTACGACGGGACACTCCTGCTTTAACTACCCTTAGCGCCTATTGTGCCGACAAGGAACTTGACCAGCATGAAAGTCCACCAAACACGACGGAGGAGGTGAAAAGAGTCCTAGATGGTGCAAGGAATTATTCTGCACCGGGTCCGGATGGCATTAATAACTACTGGTGGAAGGAATTCCCCAGTACACATCCGCATTTGGCCAGAATCTTTGATTCGTGGCTTAATGGAGACACACCAATTCCTGAATGGTTTGTAGAAGGCCGAACTATATTAATGCCAAAAAAGGGAGATCTAACACAGCCAAAATACTATAGACCAATCACCTGCCTCAATACCAGCTACAAGGCTTTAACTAGAATTTTGTATTCTAGAATTATGAGCGCAATAGATCCTATTCTCTCCCTGTATTAACATTTTTAAAATTTTCATAAAACTTTGTTAAGGTGAGTCTTGCTAAAGAAAAAAATTATACCAGAGTAAATAATAAGGCATTTTTATGGGAAAAATTAATAATTCTTCTTGGGTCTGCAAACGTCATTTTTTGACAAATTAATTTAAATATCTCAAAAACGCTTAAACTTAGGTATAAAACATAATACACAAAATAAGCTTAGAATCTTGTGCAGAATCCAAAAATATAATAATATATAGGGTGTTCTACTTAAAATAAGCAAGTTGAAACGCAGTTTCAGTATAAACGGAAGTCCCAGAAAGATAAAATATTATTTGCCATAAAAAGTTCAATATTACTTAAATCTAGCGCCAAAATTAAAAAAATGCATCATTAGTAGTTTCCGAGATTTTTTAATAGGACACTTACCGTGAATAACCCTGTATATTATAAATTTTTTGATACGAATCACTTTTTTAATTGATTTTTGTAGGTAAAATGAAATAAAAATTTATTTTTACTTCATAGATGGGGTGAAAACTAACCCCAGGTTTTTGGCGCGCTTCGGTTCGATATAGATTTTGTTTCTTGGGCTATTCCCTACCTTTGGGTAAAATTTCAAGTAAATCCAGCCCTGCCAGACCTAAGAATTGCGGGGTTTTACCTTTTTCTAAGCTTCATTTCCTGTAGGGGGAGCTCCGGAAAGCTGCGCCCAGTGGGTCACCCAGTTCACCGTCTTAATTTCTAAATGCTACCTTTAATCAGTCTGATATCTATCACTCAATACAAACATTAAAGCCAATATGCTTACATAGCTGATTTGCGCTCGGCGAAACCACTTATTATCCTTTAGTTATTGAAAAACGTTTTGGATGCAGGTTGATGTTTTTTTCTTCTGTCAAAATTTAAACGTTACTACGATACAATAGTTATTTATTAGATAAGTGAGTTATATTACATATAAGTCACGCAAGAAAAGTTTAACTCTCGAGCCCGAAGGGCGAGAGAGGTATTTTTCTTAAGTGACTTATATGTAATAACTCACGCGTCTAATACAAAATTTTATCCAACACTTTCGTATAAATCGTTTTTAATATCGAAAATAATTTGAAAACGTCATCCATTATTTGTTACTTGTCATTGTCAACACCAGCAACAAAATATTGTATTTTTTGGAAAGCAAGCTTGTTTGGTTGTAATGCATTTTGTTGGTAACTACGGGTTTGTTTAGTAAACAACTTTGTAGACAAACATAAAAATGCTTTGCGAAATGAAAAATTTTGAAGTTCCTGCGGAAATTTTGGAAGAAGCTGCGGTAGCGACATGCAGTTTAATTCCAGAGAAGTCAAAACTAACGTACAATAAAGAATTTGAAGATTTTGAAGCATGGAGGAAAAGGCGAGGAGTTGGTACTATAAATGAAGATGTTATTATGGCTTACTTTCTGTTTTTATCGAAAAAAGTTGCTGCCTCATCAATGTGGACCAAGTATTCAATGATAAAAACGACCTTAAAAGTATATAAGAACGTGGATATAGGGAGGTATGGAAAAGTTGTCGCTTATTTGAAGAGCAATTCAAGAAATTTCAAACCAAAAAAGGCAAAAATTCTGGAGAGGCAATACATCGAAAAATTTTTGGCTGAGGCACCTGACGACGAGCACTTAATGTCAAAGGTATGAATTTACTTTAGTTTCTGGTATTAAATATTTATCTGTTCGGATTTTTATAGGTTGCATTGATATTGGGAATCGCTGGTGCATGCCGTTGTGACGAACTAACTCGCTTAAGTATTGAAGATATAGTAGATAAAGGCCAGTACATATATGTTTCTATACCTGATACCAAGACGAACAAATCGAGAAGCTTTACAATTTTAAAAGAAGGATTTTTGGTAAATGTGCTTGAATTATTTAGAAAATATGTGTCCCCAAGGCCAGAGAACACGCCTCACAAAAGATTTTTTGTCAACTTTCAAAAAGGCAAATGCACTAGGCAATGCGTGGGAATAAATAAAATTTCGAAAATTCCGAGAGTAGTTGCTCATTATTTGCAACTACCTGATGAAATCTTATATAGTGGTCATAGCATGCGGCGTTCTTCAGCGACACTTCTAGTCAACGCTGGGGCCGATATCACCAACCTTAAACGCCATGGCGGGTGGAAGTCTTCTACCGTGGCAGAAGGATATTTAGAAGATTGCATCTCTAACAAGTTTGAGATTGCAAGACGAATACAGGGTGAAGAGCGCACCAAGGCAAGTACTAGTGCTGAAAGACTTCCTGAAGAACACTCCGCACAATGTAACGTTGTCCAAGATAAATCTAATATAACAATTACTGTTAATATAAACACGAATAAATTGTAGTATAATATAGTTGTTTTATGTTATTTTTTTAATTGTGAAATGTTGGAAGTAATAAAGAATTAGTATAAGTCACTAGTGAGCTAAAGTCTATAATTCACTAGTGAGCTAAAGGGTACTTTAGCTCACTAGTGACTTATAGTACACTTTATATCCTCAAAATCTGATCAATTATGTAGATATTATATGTAAGTGTTGGATAAAAGTAATAATTTGCATCATTAATATATCAAATTATAGATAATTCAAATTAACCTTGCAACATTGTTAAAAAGCCCTTACGTCATAATTTTGAACTAGTATAAGAGTCCATAACAATTAATGGTCAAGTTTTTCTTGTTATCGTGGCAGTTAATATCGTGTTTTTTAAATAATTTTTATAGTTTATTGAATAAATGCAATAAAAAATACAAGAAGAATTAGTCTACAATTTGTGCTAAGTGTTTTGGTGGTTGTCATTATAGATTCCGTAAACAATTTTGCCATGAAGCAAAACGTGCAAAGCCGGATTTGTTATGCCTGCAGTTTAAGTGTTAATATTCAAGAACTTACTTTTTGTCACTTTATATAAAATTACGCGGAACGTTAGCTGGTAACATGTTTTTGTTTTATTTAGGTTTTAAGACTATGATGCCTAATATTTTGTCCGAAATTTAATCTTTCTTGTTTTCAAAAGTGCTTGCTTCTAGCCGAGACGCAAACCCAAAAGCGTTTATTTCTGTAAATATGGTAAATATTTTCGACACTTCTGATCTAGATACCTATTTTTATCAGCTGATTGAACGAATTGCAACACTGCTGTTCCTTTATTTGAATTCCCTATAGGTCATTATTTGTAATTTGTAAGGCATTATTAAAATATTATCTTTTGTAAGGATTAAAAAAATGCAATTTTAAAGAAAAAATTACGTTATCGGGTAAAACCGCACAGACAAAATTGTTCTGGCAAAACAAAAACAATGTATCTATAATCTTTTTATAAAAAATATGATAAAAATATTTTATTTTTTTATGTTTACCTTTTAGTCTTATGCCCATAATTTTATTATTTAGAAGAATTTGAATGTCCAGGACTTATAATAAATATAAGATAGTATCTAATTATATGCTTTAATTTATTTAAAAATGTTTTATTTTACAGATATTAATATTATAATTGGTGGGCGGCCTTGTAAAACCAAGGTAGGGGGTGTTATCCATCCTATCGGGCATTTTCGCCCATTGACAGGGTCTTAAAAACGTAAAGTCTTTTACTAAAAACGATTACTTATCCAAAAATAAAGCATACTACGTTATAAACAATAGATTTGAGCAATCAACGCCGTTTTTAGAGACCTATATGTTACTGTACACAATATTCAAATTTGCTTAAGTGGGTGCGGCAAATGAGCATTATTTTGCACTGTTTACTTCGAAGGGAAATATGCTGTATCTAAATTGAAGATATGTTCTGTAGTTTGGCGGATTCATTTAATAGATGGTATTTATTTGGGTACACGCCAAAATAAAATTAAAAGTACTAAAAACCAAAAAAATTTAAACAAGTAAACAGATAATTAAAAATAAATTTTTAATTATCTGTTTACCTGTTAAAATTTTTTTTGGTTTTTTAGTACTTTTAATTTTATTTTGGCGTGTACCCAAATAAATACCATCTATTATGCTGTATCTACATACAGGGTGTCTGGAAAGTAAATGATAATACTGACAGGGCTGATGAAAAACCCATAAGCATACGGAAAAACATAAAAACAAAGAATGACCACGTTAAAAATCGTTGGATTTTAAGATATTAGCACTTAAAATTCGTTTTTTCGTTTTTCGACTTGAGATAGTGTTCAGCGACCGAAAGAGCTCGTCAAAGTTTTATTTTATTCTTGTTTACAGTTGTTTAAACGCACGTGCTTGGTTAAAAGTATGGATTTATTTATAATTTTTTTGTTTCAGTACGCACTTTTTACGTAACATTTTTGTGTCTGAATCAATACTATCAGCCAAATATCTTGGGAACTTTAACCGATTTGATGGTTAACTTAACACAGCGGGATTACTCGTCATGCGCATGAGAGGTTCTTTTTTCGGCTTGCTATTGGCTGTTATAAATGTCAAAACTCTTGACTTTCAATATGTTCAATATGGCTGATGTTTTGTGATTGTTGTGGCTGTTTATTTGTTTTGTGTTTTATTCGGTTTAATTTTACCTGTGACCTGTGTTATAAATATAAATTATTGAAACAACATTTGTGTAAATTTATTGGTTTTTTTAAATAAATTAGTTTTTAAATTATTTATGTTGTTTTTTTATGAATAAAAACAAATTAACACTTTATGTAAGATTCATTTTTTTAACAAAATATTATATACATTAATATTTTACATAAATACGTAAAATATATTTAATGAATATCTTGCTGGAGGTAAAAACACAATGAACCAATAAAGGATTTCTGTGTGCGTCACTCCATATTTACAAAATTTTCTTGAACTGTAAGACAGACAAATGACCAGTTTAAAAAGTATTAATAGTAATAAAAATTATACTAAAGCGAAAAAATAAAAAGACCTAAACACTATATAAATGACCCAGTTGAGGTACAAACCAAGATTAGAGTGTGTCTACTTAAGTTCGTACCATAAGGCAAACTATTATTAATTTTACGAAACAATTCAACTATCCCATATTAATTGTTTTCGGTGGTAGGTATATGAAACATCTTAAAACTTATGAATTTTTCTTAAGAGGAAAGTACACTTATTTTTGTCAATATCGAAAATTTGTGGAAAAAAGATGTTTAGGATTAAGATTTTTTTTCTGCAATACCGAGCATTTTTGAGCTTCCTTTACAAAAGTATTTTATTTCAAAGTAAGGAAGTATCCAGTATTGTGGAAACTTAAATTTTCATTGTTAACTAAAACCTACAATCTTATCTGCTTCCTCATACCTAAAAAACAAGTATGTAGATATCGAATAAAATGGACCAAGCACAGTGGCCTATGGAAACTGAAATCCTACTACGCTTTTCTCAGTATAAGTAATATTAACTTATACACTATAATACCTTTCAACTAAATAGGATCAAAATAAATCTAAAATTGGTTTGGTTGGTAAGTTTAAGCGTGCTATTTTCATATATTTCTTAAAATTATACACTTCTTTTACATTTTACAACCATTCTTTATGCTAAATATGTAATTTCACAATAAAAGTTTAGTTTTTAAGAAATAATTCTATTTAGATTTTCATTTTTAGTTCTTATTTCCCTAAAATTTATATATATTTTTCCACATTAACCTATTCCAATCTAAGAATAAAATAGACTTCTACCAAATACATTTTAATACACCATTAGCACTAAATTACCAATATTTAGTCATTAAATTATTAATAAATTTCAGTATTAACCACATTTCACACTTTTTATTAATGTTTTATGTATATTTACTCAATAAATCAATGTTTTTGAATATACCGCCTATTTTGGCATTGTAGTGCGTATGCGCATGCCCTGCCATCCCGCAGACCCTTTCTTCAAATTGTGCCACTTTTCGAAACGGCGATTGATCCTCTATCCTTGTCTATTCTCTTTGCTTGTATCAGATTTTTGATTGTCACACTAAAAATCTGCAGCACGTCCACGGATGGATTTAGCTATACGTGTTACTATATATTTTTTATTCCTTATTAAAATTTTACTTTATTCGAAATAGCAAAATCCTTAATAAGAATTTTAAAAACCATCGATTTTTTACCGAGTTTATTTTATGGTTTTTTTTTGGATGCTTACATGAAACGTTCCACCAGCCCTTTCAATATTATTGTTAACTTTCTGGATACCCTGTATAGGCACCCCATTTTGCAGTTATTCCCTGCCATATTACCATGTTGTCAATTGTTGTATTGCTTTTATGCTTTAGAACCACCCGGAACAACAACGTAAGTGTTCCTTTTATAATATGAAGTAGTTCTGCAGAACCGTTCTATTACCTCTCCCCTTGCCTCTCATGCACCATCATCACAGGAGGTGCACGAAATGTTCTGACATAAGGCAAATAGTAAATAAACTTGGTTATATTTGAAAAATATCTGTAATAAATTATTGTGGTTAATTAATTAACCTGAAAAAATTAATATAAATCACGGATGACTAAAACAAGAACCAAACAAACAACAACAAATCTGTCAAATCTTATAAATGTCATGTCAACGGGCAAATCCCACTGTTTTTTGGTGTTCCTTTTAAAACTGTTTTGATCGGTTTTGAAAAACGGTTTTCCGAGTAATGTGTAACGTGTAAGGAATACACCAAATATCACAAAGTGACGTATCCCAATTTTAAGTTTTGCTCTAGACGGGTTGATATATTTTCCCAAGATTTATTGTCTTGATTAAATAACATAAGTTAATTAACATTTTTCTATGTCTCTAAAGCTATCAAGACCTGATTTGTAACACCTCCTAATATTAACCGGGGTATACACGGTCATGCAAACATGAAATGTACTTGCATGAAAGCAAATGTCAAATGAAGCTTTTAATACACTCGATTCATGTACCTGTCAGATCAGCGTCAGTTTTGGCAGCTGGTGGTGTGATCAACTTGAACATAAGAGTTATTCAGCAAAATTGTGTTGTGTATTTTTGTCAATGTATTAATTACTTTTAACTTTCCAAAAACATGGATAACCTTGGTACATATCTATAAAATCACGCAATATATCCTGTCGCCAAATCAGAAATTACCGAAATATGTGAATGCTTAGTTTCAGTTCTTTTACATAATGCCAATTAAAAGAGAGTTTTTTCATTAATGGAAAGTTACCGGGCCGACGAAAAGAATAGACTGCTGCTGAATTTTATAAATATATAAAAAAACGAAAACATATAGGGCCTCTCCCCCTCCAACCAACATACCAGAAATCAAGGTTACCCGACATTGGCTACAAAATTTATGGCAACCCTATTCATGGGTCAAATGAAAATCCTTTATAGAGTAGGGAAGTCCACGATGCTAAATGGGGATTTACTTGAGCGTCATAGAGACGTATTGGGTTGCAAAGCTTAGATGATAAGAAGAAAAAATGTTATAAAATGTACACCTTTTCATCGGTGGGGGAAGCGGCTATAGACTTTTAAATATGTCAAAAAATACTATTGTTAATTCGGCTTGTGGAAATCGTCAGATTATTTATTTTTCGTTATCCTAGAATTATTTCCTTCAAAATAAAAATAAAAATACTCACGCACAAGAATGTCAAAATAACGTTTTTTTACAACTTTGTCGCCCTCCGCTTTCTTTACGTCACTTTCAAATTGTCAGATTAGTGGTATATAAAAATTTTGTAATAAATTATATATTTTTTTGCTATCCTTGACAGGCGGCGTTATATACGGGGCCTATATTTGGTAGAGGTACTTACCCAGGTACAAAGTCTTCTCCTGTTTATTAATCTGCCGCACTGTAGTAAATCCCGAAATCTCCCTCATAGACTTCCCTACTATTACAGACGTTTGACCATCGTTGGCACGAGGTATCTTTATATTGGATCATTGTGTTTCAATCTCGCAGAGTAAAGATCCCTGAAGATGCCTCCTGCAATCGACTGTGAAATGTTGGTAAACGATTTCAATTTGACACGTTCGAAACCCAAGAACTAAGTTAACTAAGCTATTAATTTTAGTATGTTTTTTACCTTGGTTTGTGCTGGTCTCAGTGCTGCTCTTTCTTTTCGATAAGTTCCTCGAAAGTTAATTTCGTCGCTCTCACCATCCTTCTTTTATTCTTTTTTAGTACACAACCGGAAGGCAGAGCATGTCAGTAAATACAGATTTTACCTAATGGACATGTCTATAATCATCCAAACTTTGATTTCTCTACAACTTCTAAGAAAAACTTGCATATCTAAAAATAACAGAATATTTTAGGTTTTTTTTTATATACTTGTTAAGCAAGTAGTTATTGGGATATCGGCCAGTAAAGCAACAACAAAGGATGTAAGATGAATCACCAATAGAAAATGTTTACATGCAAGTATTCTCATTAGATTGTCTGTTTTTCTCACATTGCATACGTGTTATGTTATTTACCTAGTTCGGTTTATACTTGTGTATTTTAAAATTCTACCCACTAACTTTACGGGTTAATTCTCCATGAAAAATAAATAAATATATATATATATATATATATATATATATATATATATATATATATATATATATATATATATATATATATATATATATACATATACGAATACGAATACCGAAAAAGAAACTATTCGAATACCGAATATTTGAATACTTGGAAGAAAAAAGTATTCGAATACATGAATACCCAGAATCGGAATCGGTATTCGAATACTACTAAACAAAATAAACAAAACCTGACAAATGACAAAATTGAGGAGCAAAAAAAAGGTCCGCATCTCCTTTTTCCTATTTTCCTTTTAGTATTCGGATACTACTTACACTTTTCGGTATTCGAATACTCAAAAAAATATTCTTCGAATACTTCTAAAGTATTCTAATACAGAATATCGAATACTGACCAAAAAGTATTCTGCCGAATACCAAACACACAAATGTATTCGAATACCGGCAAAAAGTATTCTGAATACTATTCAGAACACTGAGTATTCGAATACGATCCAACTCTGGGTGATATATGTACAGGGTATTTCATTAAGGGTGGATAGGTAGCATATCTTAGTAACTAATAGTCCTAGGATATTAGCAAAAAAATCATATTAAACAAATTGACCATAGAAAATTGCTGAAAAATATTTTCAAGTTCCTGGCAGTACCGCTAGGAGGCATAGTAGCTATAGTCGTATCTAAAAATGCATTTTTCTTGAGAATAGCCCCATATGAGGTATAAAATAAGTACTACCATAGTAATGATGCAAGTATTCTTTATCTTTTTTATTTATCACTTTTTATTCTAGGACGTAAAATAAGGGAGGTAGGAAAGGAATAAATTTTACGAATTAAAATGCCTATAACTTCGGTTTCGCTTAACCAAATTTAGCAAACTAGGTTTCGTTTGAAATAGGAAGCTTTGGTGATTAAGGAAAAACCTAACACCGCCCACTCCGACTTTTGCTGCTCCCGCTAGAGGGCGCTATTTATCCAGTTTGAGGTTTTTAAATTTTAAATGGAATGCTATAATTATTTATCTAAAACCAAAAGTAAATTAAATTTGCTACAAAAATTAAAAAACCGCTTGTCAATATCTTTATTTGTTGAAAAGTTATTGCCAAAAGAACGCGTTTTACTAAATTCGTAAATAAAACAACTGAATTTTAAAATTTATGAAATCAAATATGCCATGTCAAACAAAAAATGTTTTTAAATTTTGTTTTATTTATAATTTAGTTATAAAAATAATAATAAAAAGACCTTTAAAAGTAATAATAATAATAACAATATCGTCTTTTTTCTGCCATTTTGCATACCTCCCTTAGTAGACTATGGGGCACTTGAAACAGACAGACACCGCCGACGCCTGACGTCATGACACCACGAGGAATCTTGGGCGACGCCAATTTTAGGATACTGCGCATGCGTCAAATCTCTGAAGTCATATTTAGGAATCTTGTGTGACGCATTATTTGGGGCGTGGTCAATCTGTCACCGGTCATATGTCAAAAATCACGTGATCTTGAAAATGGCGTCTGTCAGCTGTCAGCTGTCATATTTCGTAAACCACGTGGTGTCTGCTTACGTGTATGAGATGTATCGTAGGGTCTTACGCATGCGTTAAAAAATGGCGCCTGTCAGCTGTCGTCATATCTCACAAACCTGTGATTTTTCATAGTAGGGATAGTAGGGATAGATACGGAGTTCACTAGCCTCCGTCCCCCGGGGAGCTTATTATTTTATTCATTCGAAAATTTAGTAATCTTACGTAACGCCATCTCATAACCAATTAGAGAGCGGTTTAAGCGACTTGATTTTACTAAACATACCCCTTTGTAATTTCAAGGTCAAAGCATCCGTCAATAATAAGAAAGATAGCTGCGGTTAGATAATAAACGGTAAAAAACAGTGGTAACTAATCATTCTTTTTTAAACAATTTATTTTTAATAAGCCTATAAATATTAGTACTTAAATTTTTAATTAATATGTTATTTGAGTGTAAATAGGGCCTTAACAGTTTTTAACGTATATTTCGGTTTCTAGTAGACCGATTTTAGTTGTTCTTTTTGTTAATAATTTAATTTTTATAAATCTACAAATATTAATACTAAAATTTTTAATAATTATGTTATTTGAGTGCAAACAGGGCCTAAACAGTTTTTAGCGTATATCTCGGCTTCTAGTGAATCCATTTAACTCATTCTTTTTTAAACAATTTATTTTTCATAAATCTATAAATAATAATACTGACAATTATTAATTACTATGGTATTTGAGTGTAAATAGGGCCTAAAGAGTTTTAGTGGTTAAAAATACACCAGACAATAAAATAGATGATACTCATCAACTCTAAAATCCTTAATAATAAGGACGATCGAAGGTCTATAATGATTTAGAAAATACAGGGGAATTAACACATGCACAAAAACACATTACTACATAGTCTAGAAGATAATCATGAACTTATGATGCCTTGTAGAAGTGGCTTTTATTATTAAATACATAGATAACAGGCGTTATCAACACTAATGTAAATGACATAAATTATTATATATGTATATATATATATATATATATATATATATATATATATATATATATATATATATATATATATATATATATATATATATATGTATATATATAATAATTTATGTCATTTACATTAGTGTTGATAACGCCTGTTATCTATGTATGTATTTAATACATATATATATATATATATATATATATATATATATATATATATATATATATATATATATATATATATATATATATATATATATATATATATATATATATATATATATATATATATATTTATATATATATATATATATGTATACAAGGTCGTTCGTCGAAGGGTTCTTCAAACAGAGGCGGTTTCTTAAACCGATAGAGGTTTCTAAAACAGAGGCGGTTTCTTAAACCGATAGCGGTTTCTAAAACAGAGGCGGTTTCTTAAACAGGTCGGTTTTTTAAACAGGTCGGTTTTTTAAACAGGTCGGTTTTTTAAACAGGTCGGTTTTTTTAAACAGGTCGGTTTCCTTAGCGGTTTTCTAAAACAGAGCCGGTTTTTGTGAGTGGTTTCCTTAAACAGGTTGGTTTCCAGGAGCTGTTGCAGTGAACGACTCAGATCTAGACAGGTAAGTACTCTCTTGTGATTTATTTGTAACAAAATCTATCGGAAATTTTATATACAGGGTGAGTACATTGCTTGAGTTTTCATATAAACTTGTTATGTATAGGTATTCTAAAATATTAATAGGCTATTAGGTTATTTGTATCAATATAATATTAGAAATTGATAAGAGGTATCCCTTGGTCGACAAGGTGTTATGCAAATTGGCACTACCCTGTCAAAAGGTCTAAAATATACAAATATACATAATAAGTTTTATTAAACCTTCAAGTAAATACTTAAATATACATGGTAAATAAAAAAAAGATATTTTGTCTAAAAATATATACACGGTTGTTTATCTTTCAAAAGGTAGTCTGAAGCAACAAGATTATGTCTAAAAATATATACAAAAATAGATATCAACCATATATTTAAAAATAGCTAATAGTTACAAATACACGGTAGTTAAACAACAGTAAGGTGGTAAATAAAAACAAAGTCGTTTTAGGGGTTGAAATAAGCAACAAGGATTCCGTCTTCTTAAGGAAGCAAGGAGGGATTGAACTACTCGCAAGTTTTAGCCTTTTTATAACCATAAGGCACAAAATCAAAATTTTCAATACGTTTTCTTTTACAAAAATTTGTTCGAAAGACTTTAGTTACAGGTCTGGTAACAACTTCGTGGAGGCGAATCCTTAAAATATTATTGGTGGTTATGTATTCCTCAGGAGCCTCGTTTAGGATCATATCCCTTAATTTTTCAAAATTAACCTGTTTTTGAGTGTTATAATTAAGGGTTATGCCCTTGGCTTTAATTATATCAAGATGTTGTTTTTTATTAGTAGAGTATACCCTATAAGCATACAACTTAGGGCCTCCAGACACAAAATCAGTTATAAAACTACCTTCTCCATAATCAGCTAGCTCATCTGTCATTTCACCTAAAAAGGTACCGATAGAGACCTCGTACTGACCGGGTCGTGAAATGTAAATGACAGAATCAGTATCGTGGTATAATACTCTATTGTCTAATTTTTCCAAATAAGAATATAATTTAAGACGAGCTTGTGCAGTAGTAAAGGCAGCCAACACAACGTTCACAGTAGGGAGCGGGTTATATGCTTCGTGTTTATATGTCCAATTTCCAGTAAAACATCCTTATTGACAGGGTGAATAGCATTTACCTCTATAGAGGGTTTCGATAAAAGATCAAAGAATTC
The DNA here is from genome assembly GCA_014170235.1 of Listronotus bonariensis. Lineage (NCBI taxonomy): Eukaryota > Metazoa > Arthropoda > Insecta > Coleoptera > Curculionidae > Listronotus > Listronotus bonariensis. Next base: position 90,845 of record JACEGR010000964.1, on the reverse strand, counting down.
AGCGGTGTCTGTTACTATAGAGGTCTTATCCTGGTTTTCTCTTTGACCTAATTTTCCCCAAAAGCTGGTAATAACAAATTTACCTATTTGTCTACAACCAGGATTCAATTCAATTTCATCAAAACATAACTGTACCTCTTCTCTATTAAAATACTCCTCTATGTATTTGATCTTATCCTCTTCATACTGACAGGGCCACCCAGAGGCTTGTTGTTTTATTTTCAAAAAATTGGAAATATATTCCGAAAACAAACCACCAGTTTTCGACACGGGATCGTATTGTTCGACCGTATATTTCCAAATTTCGAACATTTCCATCATTTTGTAGCCCTTTTCTAAAGCCTCCAACACTTCGTCGATCACCCAAGTACCAGATATAGACCGGGCTTCGTCAGAATGGAAACACTCCTCTGAAGAATAATCTTTACAACAAGCAAAACAAAGAGGGAATAAAAGTTTATTGTCGTGTTTGATCGGTAATATCGGGTGATAGAGATTGTTAGGTGGAAGAATTTTACATTTTATTCAGCCATCAGTGGTTTTCAAATCAACAGAGCTACATTCTTCTCCAACAAGGACCTCTGGATGGCCTATAGGATATTTCCCGTATTTGTTCACCCAAGGATATAGAGAACAAACGTCAGCATAGCAAATTTTCTCCCCCTCCTTACATGAATAATATAGTTTTGTGGCGTCTGTACGGCCTCCATAAAAGGCGTCTTGAGGTTCCAACGGTGTTAAATTTAAGCTGTCAGAATCTATTGTCTTTTCTAATATTTCCTTTCGGAATTCACACTCCCACATTTCTATAACATTATAGACCAAACCTCTCAATCTTTCTGTTTTAAGCAAAGTCGATTCATATCGGGACTCTGCCGTTGTCGAGGGATCATCGTACAAAGGATCGTTTCTACCAAACTTTATACATCTTGGGCATCCGTGATAATAACAGCCATGGATCTCAAAAACGTCTTTAGTTTCTCTACAATAACCATCAACCTTAACACCACACACGACTGCTTCTCGCCCTCTAAATGCTTGTTCAATTTTTATACCTCTACATAGGAGCCACTGAATTGCAATTTTGGATTGTAGATCTCTACATCTATAACCGTTTTTAGGAACGAGCCCTATAGTTTGAGGTTTAAGATAATTTCTTCTAAAGATCTTATTGCACGCCCCCGGTAAGGTAATTGCTTCTGTAAAAGGATCTACGCCTCCTTCTTTTAACATTAGCTCTCGAAATTTAAGACATGCCTGGGAAAGTATGTCTACGTCGGATATACAGTAGGAAACAATTTCTTTTTTAAAATCAAATACATAATTTACGTTTACAAGTTTTGTGTGCCAGGCTATTAATTTACTTTTAGCATCTTTGCCTTCTTCAAGGGTCGGCGTGTATTTCAGACTCTCTGGGTCGTAATACTTAAGAGGAGGTAAAGGACCAATATAATCCCAATTTTCGCTTTTAATAAACAAGTGGGGAAAATATATCCTTTTTTAATATTTCTTAATCCGAAAGCTTTTGGCAATTTAGCTAGTGGCATTGGGAAATAATTAAGAGAATCGATAAAATCTACATTATCGACTCTCATTAAAAGCATCTTTGTACCTCTAGTAATTAGTTCTGGTTTAACCTTTGTGTTTGTTAAAATATAATTTAACATGAACTGGTTATCGTAGTGGCCTCCAGCATGTCCAGTTACTATTATCTTCTTAAACTGCTTCCTTTGGTTCATTAAGTACTCCATAAACCGGTTTACAGGGTCTATTTTTAAAACTTGTTGATGTAAACCACAATCGCACAACCATATGTCAATACCGACACATTTTTCACAATATTGCCGGTAAACACATAGGTTTGGTTTATGGAGAAGAGAACCGTTGGCCATGGGAGTTTCCTGTGTACATTTCAAATCATAAAATACTAACAGGGTTCCAGTCATCGTAGGTTTACGAGTATCTACTGGCATAAAACAGTCGTGTGGTGAAGGTACATGTTTATTACATACTTTACAAAGTATCTCTCCGCAAGTATGTTAACGTTTTTGCTGAAATGTTTTTAAACATGTCTTGCAAACAGCTATCCTGCTACATACATCATGTACCTTATGTTTATCAAAACATTCTTGTCCTCTAAACCACCTGTTACAGCTGTCACATAATATTTTCTGTTTTAAGGAGCAAGAGGGAGATTGCTCACAACCAGGGCACTTTTCTGTACATCTATGATCCTGTTTATTATTGTAAGGAACATGACAACTCTCACAATAGTAACTGCAGACAAAGGCAGACGTTAAAGATGTGATAACGTTATAATGATTATTATCATACAATAAATTAATTTTCTTTGGCCCACCAACCCCTTTAAAAATAACCCCCGACCCTTCGTATTCTAGTCGTAAACAGTTATAGAATAATCAGATAAATGTTCTTGAAATTTTTCGAGTTCGGGTATCCCACCACCCTCCTCGGATAAAATCACACCAGCCAAGTCCAATAATTCGCACGCCTTCTCCAGTTGTAATGAGTTGTTTACACGTAATTTCTTTTTCATAGAGTCGTTGTCAGCATATGCCTTAGCCACTACAATAGCTCGAGCTAGACATAGATTGTCCTTGTTTGTAATAGATATAATACCCTTTCTTTTAATGCTTTCTTCGTCGAAAGTATTGTACTTATTTACTCTGCCTGTACCTTTAGGCAATTTAACAGATGTAGCACTGATACAGAAGGTTTCTGTGTCTAGCCCTGAGGAATTCGATTGATACACCGAAGCAACCATGTCCCAAATATCGTCAAATTTTACGGTTGAAGCCTCTTTAAAAGGTATCCAGCCATCACCACGACTAAACTCCTTTGAACAAAAGGTAAACCCGATTTTATCGTTTGTTTCTACCCCTTCCGATGCTTTTGTTACGATCTCTTTAAGACCTTCTCTTACCCAAGCTAATGGGTCAGCGTCGGAAGGAACCTGTCTAATTTTAAAATCTATAGTTCGCCGCACTAAATTAAATTTACTTACCTTGCGAGTAATATCTTTGGTTATTAAAAACTTTTCCATTTTTGAAAACACAAGAGCACAAACACGTCTGAACTGATCGTCTGTCAAGAGCAAAATGATCGATGCGTTGCGGTTTACTTCTATTTATAACCTCGGTGTGCTGTAAAATAGAGCATGTTCAAAATTGGGTATGTTCAGAAACCATCTATTTGGATAAATACTGCTTTCTGATTGGTCAAAAATAGAGGTTTTCTCGTCTCTGATTGGTTAAAATACAAGAAAATACTATATGGTTAAAAATACAAAAGGCTGGTTGACCTTGAAAGTAATAGAGTACATTCAAAATTGGGTATGTTCAGTAATTATCTATCTGGGTAAATACTGCTTTCCGATTGGTCAAAAATAGAGGTTTTCTCGTCTCTGATTGGTTAAATATACAAGAAAATACTATATGGTTAAAAATACAAAAGGCTGGTTGACCTTGAAAGTAATAGAGTACATTCAAAATTGGGTATGTTCAGAAATTATACTTATATTTGTCTGGCAAGAGTAGAAAGTCGAGAGAGTACAAGCACAACCTGTTTGACTGTCTAAAACAGAATGAGACTGCTTCTGATCGTTGCTGTCGACCAATCACTGCTTCTACACCTGTAACAGCTGATCATTCTATAAAGACCGAGGTTGAGATGTATTTAAATTAGTCGACAGAAGATTACGACAACAGCAACATCTATAAAGAGGTTATGGCTGAGCACTGTGAAATAGTTAAGGAAACTGCTACGTCAAGAATTAAGTTAGTTAGAAGTGCTTTCCAGAAGCGTGTTGTTGAATATCAGTTAACATCGAAAAATATTGATGTTAAAGAGTATTTCAAAGACCTGAAATGTAATGATACAACTCTTTTAAAAGATCTACTTCAGGAGTGTACTTACTTAAAAGTTAGTATGGAGCTACATATTGCCGAAGACATTAAATCATTCAGCTCAACGTATGTAGAGATATGGCAATCAACAGATCTAGAAGAAATATTTAGCGAATTTCAATCCATATTACTTAATAAGGCTATTGAGAAATCAGAAGGTGGATGTGCTTTATACAGAATATTATATCTCGAGCTTAAAGTTTGCAAGTTGGGAGACCCGAGAAAAATGGCAAAAGTGTAGTATAATTAAATATAACATGTATTTTATGTTTTAAGCATACAGTGTATTTAATGTTTTAAATATACCATTTATTATTTGTTGGTTTAAAATAAAAGTCTTAAAAACTTACTCGTCTCTGATTGGTTAAAATCATTATTGAAAATACTATTTGGGCTATGTTCAGAAACCAGAAAACAACTATTTAGGTCAATATTCTTACTTTTGTTGTTTGTAAATACTTACGCGCAGGTGTTTAATATTGTAAGGTCAAAATCTGTAAAGAAAAATATGTTGTTATTTCCCTCATCACTTTTACCCCTCCACTTTACGAGGACATGAGCAACTTATCACATTTATTTTAATATTAGTCAAGCAGCCAAAGAAGCAACAATGTCTCGAGAGTGTTTTTGGGGTCATCCGTGTGATTGCTCCGAATGCACACCTGACTTGGAGGGTATGTGTGAGGTTTGCCAGGAAAATGAAGGATATAGAGTAGGTAGCACTTATAAAGTTGATAGAAAAGGTTTAGGATATTACGATTTTAAAACCTACTGCACGTCTTGTTATTATAAATATAAAGGACAATACGAAGAGGCTTATTTTGAAAAATTAAAGAAGTTAGTTATGGAGAATCCTCCCAAGTATATGGGAAGAAAATTTTTACCTGATGGGAGCTCCGTACCTTGGGGATACAAGAAGGCAGACGAAGAAAAGAAGTAGAAATTATTTGTTAAAATAAATATGTAGAAATTGTTTTGAGCAAATAAATGTTTATAAATATTTGGTTTGTTTTAATAATTACCCAATTACGGTTCCTTGACCCCGGCATTTCCTATAGATCGGCGGAGCACCGACACAGCATGTTCCAAATTCTAACAAAGCGACTACCTAATCAGCAGGCCGCGTAACCTAGTTATAAGTTTAAAATAAGTAATTTGCAATATTTTGTAGTAAGCATTATTTTATATATAAATACAACCAATTGTACCTAGGCTAGTCAGTTCCAGTTTATACTGTGTACTCAATAAACGTCTAAAACAACATAGGTCTTTTTAAAAAGTACCTCTGACGTCACCAACCCTTAACTGGCGCAGTCACTAGGACAGTGGAAGAGCCCTTACGGACCCTCGTCGTTTTCAAACGTTTATCCACTGAAGAACCAGCCTTCCTGTGGGAAACCTTAGAAGTTCGCCCCAAGAAGAAAACCAGTTAAGTTAAGAAAAAAAAGAAGAAGCCTTCCTGTGGGAAACCTTAGAAGTTCGCCCCTAGAAGAAAATTAGTTTAGTTAGAAAAAAAATAAACCAGAAGAAAGAAGATTTTTGAAGACATTTTTTGAAGAAAGAATATTTTGGAAGAAAAGAAGATTTTTTTTTGAAGAAAGAAGAGTATGCTTCATTGCATCATCTTCCTAGTGTAAGAAAATCATATGTCACTACAAATAGAAGAAGAATTAGCAAGTAGACTTAGTGCCCTCAACATACAAATAGACCAAGAAATAGCAAGTAGACTTAGTGCCCTTAACATAACCACCCAACCACCAGCAACCTTACCAACAATACAAGAAGTACAAACTACAGCAGCCACAACCATGACCCAACAATTCGACATGAAACATCTCTCCATCCCAGACTTTGACGGAAATCCGAACGAGCTATACAACTTCATCCATGCCACCACCATGCTTTTAAACCAATTTCGGAATGCGACAGACTATAACTGCTTTCAGAATCACGTTTTAGTCCAAGGAATCATCAGCAAACTAAGAGGCAGAGCCAAAGAAGTAATCTCAATATATGGATGTACAGAGTGGCCAAAAATCAAAGATGTCCTGATCCAGAACTTCGCCAACCAACGGAACGAGAACTCACTTACTCGGGACCTCGTCAATTTGCGTCAAGGCCCAAATGAAACGCCCCAACAGTTCTACGAGAAAGTGATGGGACTTCTTAGCACTATTTCCAACTACATAGGACTTCACAATGACGACCAGGCAATTAAAGAGAGTAAGAAAATATTTTTTCAACAACAGGCATTGACAACTTTTTTGGCAGGTCTTAAGGAACCCTTAGGATTAACAGTTCGTGCCATGAGGCCCAATGACCTTGCAGAAGCCATGACATTTATCCAAGAAGAACACAACATCCGCTATCTTCAAAGGAACTTTAGCTTTGCCCAGCCTTCAAGCCAAAAGCCCCAAAGACATGTGCCTCAACCTCAACCAACGTTCGTGACTCCTCAACCATGGCAACCTCCTCAACCCAGACCACACTTCCAGCAGCAATGGCCATCCTTTCAGCCTCAATTTCCAAGACCTCAGTTCCAACAACATAATGCATCACCGTACAGATCCAGACCCGGACCCGTAATCCAGCCTCCAAGATTCCAGCCGAATCAATTAGCCAGGCCAAATGTATGGAACGCATCAAGATCCTCCAACCTTCCAAAACCCGTACCAATGGATACATCATCAAGGATATCCAGCATCAAAGCACCAACACCCTTCAGGCCACCGCCATTCAGACCACCCCAGCAGCAATCCAATCCCAAATACGTCGCCGAAGAACTATTTAACATAGAACACGACGAAGAAGCATATGGATACGAAAATTATTACCCTCCAGAAGAGTACTACCATTATCCAGAGCCACATGAAGCCCAGAATCCAGAAGGACTCCAATATGAAGAGGAAGAAAATTTTCCAGAAGCTCCAAACACAAACGACGAAACGTAGTCGAACTTTACAACTACACAGATAAAAAGAACTTCCTTATATTTCCATCTCCAATCCACCCCTTAAACTTCTTATCGATACTGGTGCCACTAAATCCTTTTTAAATCCAGATATCGCATTCAAATATTACCGTAACAATATCCTACATGAACCTTTTGTCGTCACATCAATTTTCCAAAACCATTCTCAAGATTATTGTGCCGAAATCCCAATCTTTCCCGAATTCAACTCCAAACAAAAATTTAAGTTCTATCTTTTTAAATTTCACCAAACCTTCGATGGGCTTATAGGCCTCGATAATCTCAAACTCCTTAAAGCTAAATTAGACCTTCCTGAATCAAAACTCCACTCTTCCTATTGAATACTATAAAACCAAGAAGACTCAATTTTACACCCTCCAATTGGAACCACAAACCATCACCAAAGTTCGTCTTCCAGTCAAGGAAACAGAAGGCACTATTACCATTCCAAGACAAAACATCCAAGGAGCCATTCTTCGAGAGACCCTTACAAAAGCGTGTAACCAGTTAGCATGGACAGAAATGTTTAACCCCACCGAAGAAACCATTCAGATCGCACTAACCGACCCAGTCAAAAGCTGTCAAATCGACCTGGAACAGTATCACCTCTACTCATCAGACTTAATTCCAAGAGAAACCGCTACCATCCTCCAAGAACCAGAAATCAGGACGGAACATCTAAATCCCGAAGAAGAAAGATCAATAAGAAAACTATGCAAGAAGTTTGTTGACATCTTTCATCATCCAGACCAGCCACTGACCTTCACAAACCAAATTAAGCATCACATTAAAACACAAGACGAAATTCCAGTCTTCACCAAGTCGTACCGCTATCCACATGTTCACAAAGAAGAGGTCAAGAATCAAATAACATCCATGCTTGATCAAGGCATCATCCGACCAAGCCAATCACCATGGTCATCACCTATATGGGTTGTTCCAAAGAAACCAGACGCCTCTGGAAAGATCAAATGGAGAATTGTAGTAGACTACAGAAAAGTTAACGAGAAAACCATTTTGGACCGCTATCCAATTCCGAATATATCTGACATTCTGGACAAGCTAGGCCGATGCCAATATTTCTCGACATTGGATTTGGCAAGCGGATTCCACCAGATTGAAATGGCCGAAGAAGACATCCAGAAGACCGCATTCAACGTCGAAAATGGTCATTATGAATACCTAAGAATGCCATTTGGACTTAAGAACGCTCCAGCAACATTCCAGCGAGTTATGGATAACGTTCTCAAAGGACTACAAGGAGAGATCTGCTTAGTCTACATGGACGACATAATTGTCTTTAGCACATCTCTACAAGAACATCTAGTCAACCTAACCAGAATATTCCAACGCCTTAGAGAAACTGGATTCAAGATACAAGTGGACAAGTGCGAATTTCTTAAGAAGGAAGTCAATTTCCTAGGCCATGTCATCACTCCTGAAGGTATCAAGCCTAATCCTAGCAAAATAAAAGCTATCATCGATTACCCAATTCCAAGAACAGCCAAAGAAATACGAGGATTTTTAGGACTCCTAGGATACTATAGGAAATTCATCAAAGACCTTGCCAAAATCACCAAACCTTTAACCAAGTGTCTTAAGAAAGATGCAAAAATCCAGCACACTCCAGAATTCCTCAACTGCATCAAAGTCTGCAAGAACTTGCTAACCAATGAGCCGCTGATACAGTATCCAGATTTTACCCAACCATTTAACCTCACAACCGATGCCAGCCAATTCGCAATTGGAGCCATCCTTTCCCAAGGTCCTGTCGGAAGCGACAAACCGATAGCATATGCATCCCGAACACTCAACGAGACAGAACTTTCCTTCAAAATCCTGTCAGACCATCGTCCACTCCAATTGTTGTTTTCTCTTAAGAATCCAAACTCCAAACTTGTAAGATGGCGCCTTAAACTAGAAGAATACGACTACGAAGTAATATACAAGAAAGGAAAAGCTAATACCAACGCCGACGCCTTATCCAGAGTAGAAATTCACACCAAGGATGTCACTACCAAAGCCTCCGACGACGACGCATCATTGTACAACAATCCAGCAACATCCTACTATGCCCCTGACGCTACTTTTACAAGGGAAGAAGAAGAAGAAATCCTCAATGACCTCCTTAACGAAGATGGAAAGCGACAATCCAACAAAAAAAGGATATGGACTTGGAGAATATGGGAAACTACTCACGTGAAGAAGAGCTCCAAGTAATCAATGAAATTCTAAACAATACCAGGGAAGATGAAACTTGCCACACTGCAATAGAAGATCCAATTCAAGGTCTCCCTATCAGCAAAAAGCCCCTTAACTACTTCAATAATCAAGTCATCCTCAAAACAGTTAACTACAGGCCAGCAAAACCAGCCATAGTAGACATCTTTCTCAACAAAAAAAGATCACATGTTCAACTCGGAAAAGACAACTTAAAAGGAGAAGTTATAAAATTCTTTAAAGAATATATCGACCCTAAGAAGAAATACGCCATACTTTTTGAAGATGATGAACTCTATACATCAGTGTGCCAAATTGTTAAAGAAACCTTTAAAAATTCTGCTTTCGACCTTGTAAAATGCTGCACCTTGTTAGAGGACGTCAACTCAGAAGAAAGACAGAAGCAAATCATCCTTAGTTACCACAATGGCAAAACCAATCATCGAGGCATTCACGAAACCGAAACCCAAATTAGGAGAAAGTACTATTGGCCAAATTTAAAGAAAAACATCGAAGATATAATCAACGTGTGCGACGTCTGCCTAACCAACAAATACGACAGAAACCCAGCCAAACCAAAGTTTATGCTTACACCAACACCAACGAAACCTCTGGAAATTGTACATTTGGACACATTTCAAGCAGGAGGACAAAAATTCCTAACAGTTGTCGACGCATTTTCAAAATATGGACAAGCCTACCCCATAGAAGGATCAAACGCAGTAAACGTCCTCAATGCCCTTTTGGTCTTCATAACTCATCAAGGAGTGCCCCACATGATAGTAGCTGACAGTGGAACCGAATTCAAAAATGGGCTTGTGCAAGAATTTGTGGATACACACACACAATCTAATGGCATCATTGAAAGGTTTCATTCAACGATAATCGAACATCTAAGAATTCTGCGAGAAAAAAGAAATCACTCAGCATCCGAGATCAAATGCCATATGCAATCCTTGGATACAACAGTTCTGTCCATTCAATGACCCACATGCGACCCATTGATATCCTGAACGGCCATCTGGATTCCTAAGACCCATTCAATTTAGACATAAAGAAGACCCTAATTAATAACTACACCCAGCAACATCGAGAAAAACCAAAGCAATCTACAAAGGGCTAAATCAAAAACTACAAGCTTCAGAAGAAAACTACATCGAAAAAGAAATGCAAAAAGACAACCTCCAGTAACTTACAAACCCAGCACTAAAGTCTACACAAGAAAAACTTTAAAACGAAACAAATTACTTCCAAGATTCACAACAAAAACAATAGACGCAGACAACACTGTAACAGTTGGTATAAAAGATACCACTGTTCATAAAAGAAACATAAAATACCCTCCAAAGAAAACTAATACAAACAATATTTTACAAATGTACCTCAGCAGTAGCCCAAGAAATCAAGATCCAGGACCTCCAGGACAATCCAGGGATCCTCCCCTCAAGCTGGGACAAGCAAGAACCCAAACTAGCACCTTACTTCTTCAGCCTACAAAACTTCAACCAAAGTCTACAGTATCTTTTGGAAACAGCAAAACAAAAACTACTCACTATCTATCCCAACTCAAGAATAAGAAGAGGACTTATAAATGGACTAGGAAACCTAATAAAAACCATATCAGGAAACTTGGACCAAGACGACGCAGAAAAATACAATAATGCCATTTCATTTCTCCAAGAAAACCGGAACAACATCATCAGCCAAGTGAACCACCACATAAGCCTAAACACGAAGATTATGGACAACCTTAACAGAACCATTTCAATGATTGACCATAATGAAGAAACCATCGAACTGGAGATCAACAAAATTGCTCTGGACGAACTCCACAAACTTACCAAAGAAGAAGAACGATTGGAACCAATACACCAAGAGACATGGATCAATCATCATACACACTTCTGGACAACCAATCTATATTATAATCACAATATCTCTCATTCTAGGCATTTACAAAATTTGGCATTGAAAAAGACAGCAAGTCAAACCTGTAGAAGCCCATGGAGAAGGCCCCTCAACCCCGAAGGAGGAAAGACCAGTTTTGTTTGTCCCTTATAAAACTTCTTCAGGGGATGGAGAAATTACGGTTCCTTGACCCCGGCATTTCCTATAGATCGGCGGAGCACCGACACAGCATGTTCCAAATTCCAACAAGGCGACTACCTAATCAGCAGGCCGCGTAACCTAGTTATAAGTTTAAAATAAGTAATTTGCAATATTTTGTAGTAAGCATTATTTTATATATAAATAAAACCAATTGTACCTAGGCTAGTCAGTTCCAGTTTATACTGTGAACTCAATAAACATCTAAAACAACATAGGTCTTTTTAAAAAGTACCTCTGACGTCACCAACCCTTAACTACCCCACACCTCTTTTATTTTGGATTTATCAATCGATTGAAAATATAAAATAAATGTATACCCGAATTGATGTTCAACCTGTATCGAAATACAGCGTAACATACATTTTTTGACGTTTATTCATCAACTATTATTAGAGCTAACAGAACTATAGGGCTGTTCTAATAGTGGTTTGTGTTGTTCTAGCTATTGTCCAGTACCTGTCCGGTACCCGTCCTAATAGCGTCCGGTATCTGTCCTAATAGCGTCCGGTATCTGTCCTAATAGCGTCCGGTGTCCGTCCTAAGGACGTCCGGTATGGAATTAATTTAATAAATATAGAAACTTTTAACATATAAGCTTAGTATGCAAACAGCCTTCATAGAAGATGAACGCTACAAAGATTAAATATTTACTTCTTGAAGCATCAAGCACCAAATATGGTATAAGAAGAGAAGACGAAAAATATCTAATTGGAAATAGTGATATTGAAATTATTGGAAACCATTTGCTGATTCATGATAATAAATTTCTCTTAAGAGAGGGATTATTTAACTTGCTAACACAAGATGTGCCCACAAAGTATTCGCCCAAGGACTTGGCCGATTATAAAATTATTCTACTTTTAACTAATGGCCATAAGAGAAATGATGGAAAAATTTTAGCAACACAAGGATGGAAATATCGTCATATCATTGCCGAACTTTTTCCGCCTAAAAGATGTTATAAATGAAAACTTATGGGATAATATTTTACAAGGACGTAAACGAGTTGGTAGAGCGATTAAGAAATTTGGAAGCTGCTAAACTGCTTGGTAATACCTCTAATGAAATTACGGCTATATTGGAAGAGTTGGAACGCCTAGGTGTAATTGAATTTTATTAATTTACTAAAAATGTAATAAATGTATTAAAATTTATGGATTGATTTAATTACTAATCACTGTGTAAACGCACCAAAAAATTTATGTGTAACAAAAAGGTCCTGTTAACATGTTGAAACTTGAATCATAATGACGTAACACCTAAATCGGGCGATGACGTAACACTTGAAACGTAGGAATAAGACCTACCCTCTCTCAGTTTGTATCCAACCTTTGAACAGAATGGTTGTTTTTCTAGTATTAATATTATGTGGCTCGGTGCTCTCGGTTCAGGAAGAAGCGTTGAATGTTACAGATTATTTAATAGAATACGGATATCAGACGGATGAAAATACAATTGTCGATGTATCTGAAGACCTTCGAAAATTTCAAAAAGAATATAATCTCCCAGCGGATGGAACACTGAATAATGAAACTGCTAGTTTAATGAGAAAACCACGATGTGGAGTAATTCTATTGACGATTATTAAAAATGGCGAAACAACAACATCACCTGGACTATGGTGCCTCCTGTGCCGCGAGTACAGTATAAGAGTTTGACAACTAAAGCATTTAAAGTGTGGTCAGACCTAGCTCCACTTACTTTTACATTTACTCTACAACCGCGCTTTGCAAATATTACCATATCGTTTGAAGACCCAATACACAACATGGTCGGAAGAGCACATCCCGTGTGACTTTGAATTTAAACCGGGTGTTTTGGGACGCGCATATTTCCCCGACTTGAACACAGATCATGTAGAAATTCATATGAACCGCCGCATAAACTGGGATACCTATCACCGATCCGGTCAAAAGAAAAATCTTTTTGCGGTTTTGGTTCATGAAATTGGACACGCACTCGGCTTGCACCATTCCTCTCAAAATGAATCAATAATGTATCCGTTTTATCTTGGCGGCAATGGTAGTTTAAGCCAAGACGACAAATGGGCTTTACAATTACTTTACAATAAACCATCAACAGAGAGAACGTCAAAAGTGCCTTTAACATCGAAACCGGTGACCAAACCTTTAACACCTACAACGGCGAAACCTTCAAGCACAACGTTGAGACCGATGACCATACCTTTAACACCTAGAATGGCGAAACCTTCAAGCACAACATCGAAACCGGCGACAACAACAACGACCCGAACAACAAAAATGCCTGAATTATGCGATGTAAACTTTGAACAATTAGATACATTTTTAATTGTTAAACAAAAGTATGTTTGGATTTTAAATTTAAATACCAAGGAAATTAAAAATCAACCGTTCTTAATAACCGATTGGTTACCGTTTTTACTCGAAAATTTCGAAAAAGTCGACGCCATCTATGAGAGACCAAATAGCGAAATAGTTTAAGTAAGTAATGAAATATTTCACTTTATTAACTACAATAATTTTAACTTAATTAATAGAAAACACGAGTCTCAGATTGTCTCATCAAATGCTCCTCTTAAAACTAGAGGTATAGTAAATTCAAATATGGGAAGAACCTATCTATTTTTCGACGAAGTAGTTTGGACATTAGACGAGTGTTCATTTGGGCCATCACAGCACAATATAATGTCTGATTTGTTTAATGGTATTCCCGCCCAGATAGACGGTGTATTCCGCTACACTAATGGACGGCTTTATTTTATTCGAAAGGCATGTTTTATGAATTTGACGAGTTTACCAATAGTTTTATAAAGTCTGGAAGAATGGATTTAAATTTCTTTGGTATCAATTGTCCTAATTTAAGTTTATTAGAACAGCTAAAGACATTGTTAACTAGTATAGTTTCCAAGGATTCAAAAATTTTATATTAATAATAAAGAGTTATCAATAAATAAGTTTTTATTTAAATACTCTTTCAAAATTCTTAATTCGTAATCTACAAGTCAAGACCTTTCATTTGAACCTAAACAAGGCTGACCACCGGAAGTTGCGATCGGAAATGGCTATTATAGATTTAATACCTATAAATTAAAAAGTTAAAATATATTAAAAATGCTTACTTTGTAATCTACAAGTCAAGATCTTTCATTTGAGCCCAAACAAGGCTGACGACCGGAAGTGGTATTGCATATTTAACGTCTATAAGGCGCTAGCAACTTTGTTTATTTTTAAAATGTATTAGCTTTTCTTCAATTTATACAGAAATCATAGGGGGCTCTAAAGTTATTATATTTAAGTTAGCGATTAAAGTCAATGACTACTAGTACTTATTGTAGTATATTTACCAAATTTTGATACACCCGATTTAATATACTAAAAATTCCTGATGACGTATTAAGACCCTGTATAATACTGCAGTAAATAAGTTATTATTTTAAATACTTTGTATATTACTAAGACTTATAAAGACCCTGTATATACGGTCATCATGTGCTTCAAAAGCTAATATTTAAAATCCTCTGTATATTACTAAGACTTATTCAAACCCTGTATATACCGCAGTAAATAAGCTAATATTTATATCCTCTGTGTATTACCAGAACTTATTAAGACCCTATATATACTGCATTAAATAATCTAATATTTAAAACCCTCTATATAATACTAAGACTTATTAAGACCTTGTCTACAGTTCACTAAATAATCTAATATTTAAAACCCTCTGTATATTACTAATACTTATTAATATTCCGTATATACTGCAGTAAATAATCTAATATTTTAAACCCTTTGTATATTAGTAATACTTATTAAGACCCTATATATTAAATACTGCCATCATTTTTTATGCTTATACTAAATAAGCTAATATTTTAAACCCTCTGTATATTACTAATACTTATTAAGATCCTGTATATACTTCAGTTTGCTAAATAAGCTAATATTTTAAACCCTTTGTATATTTTTAAGGCTTATTTTGATTAAGACTCTGTAACAACTAAAAACACCATTATATTTGTCTAAAAAAGGCCCGAAGCAGTTGTAAATTAACCCTAAAGTCAGTATCTCTGTATAATATGCATTAAATAATAATTTACCTGAAAACATTCTGCATTTGCAGCCGCCCTGCGTGTGGGAAGGCAGTGTAGATACCATATGCAGTTATATTTAAATTTATTCTTAATGTTCTAATTTATCATTTAAACAAAAATTTGAAGAAAACTTATATCTAGAAATTGACCTATTTAATTTTAAATCTGACATACGAAAACCATTGTACTTTTAGCGCTCGACTAATATTTTAAAAATTAGGGTTGATACTCTTACAAATTTAATTATGTTTTCTAGGTCCTAATTTCGCTTTTTAAACAAAAATCATAAATATCGTATATACTGAAACCAAAATATTTATTTTTTAAATTCTGTCAGACGTATACTCTTCTTTTAGCGCTCGGCTAATATTTTAAAAATTAGGGCTAATACCTTTACAAATTATATATATTTAATTATGTTTCCTAAGCCCTAATTTTGCTGTCTAAAAAGGCCCGAAGCAGTTGTAAATTAACCCTAAAGTCAGTATCTCTGTATAATATGCATTAAATAATAATTTACCTGAAAACATTCTGCATTTGCAGCCGCCCTGCGTGTGGGAAGGCAGTGTAGATACCATATGCAGTTATATTTAAATTTATTCTTAATGTTCTAATTTATCATTTAAACAAAAATTTTAAGAAAACTTATATCTAGAAATTGACCTATTTAATTTTAAATCTGACATACGAAAACCATTGTACTTTTAGCGCTCGACTAATATTTTAAAAATTAGGGTTGATACTCTTACAAATTTAATTATGTTTTCTAGGTCCTAATTTCGCTTTTTAAACAAAAATCATAAATATCGTATGTACTGAAACCAAAATATTTATTTTTTAAATTCTGTCAGACGTATACTCTTCTTTTAGCGCTCGGCTAATATTTTAAAAATTAGGGCTAATACCCTTACAAATTATATATATTTAATTATGTTTCCTAAGCCCTAATTTCGCTTTTACACAAAAATCGTACATATTGTATGTACTGAAACCAAAATATTTATTTTTAAGCCACACTGTTCTTCTAACTTTAATATTTTCAAAATTATGATTGCTACCTTACAAATATGATTCCTAAGTCCTTATCACACTTTAAATTTAAATTTAAAATATTTATGCTAAGAATAACAAATATATGTGTTCTCATACTATTTTTGAAAATAAGGAAGCCAGAAAACCGCATTATTATTGTATTTCTCAGGAATTTTGAAAAATAACAAATGTGTTTCCCATGCATGTTTTTGAAAAATAAGATTTTAGGTAAATCGTTTTTTATTTTTGAAATAAGGATTGATACCTTACATATATGTTTTCCTGTCTTATTTTAAAACAAAAAATATTGTATGTACTGAAATATTTTAAAACTGACCTTCACGCGGAACCCGGACGATTGCCCCGTTTTCAGGGTGCGGAAAAGTGGTGTAAATACAATTATTCTTGTCCCTACAAAAATTTGGAACACTTATGCCTAGATCTATTTGAGTTTGCCACTACGCTCTCAGCTATTATTTTCGAAATTAGGGTTGATACCTTAATAATATATGTTTTCCTAAAGTCCTAATCTCGATTTAAACAAAAAAAAAGTATTATATGTACTGAAATACTTTTAAATTCAATAATATGAGCTCACTTTAAGTTGGGTCTGATTTTCTTGTTCACAGGGGTAGAAAAACATATATTTTAATGTACAAATATTTCTTTTTAAAACAAAATTGGGTAATAGTTCGATATAGCGGTTTTCGCTATTATAAGAGATTTTCGAAAAATTCTTTTTCAGGGCGTTTCTATAGGTCGATTATGACACAAATCTGTGTGCGCGTTTTCCAAAATCCATTTCTATAATTTATTATTAATATAAACATATTTACGGGACGGTGGAGTGAACAGGGGTGCTGGGTGGGGACAAAACATTATAAATCCAACGTCAAACAAGAAAACATTAATATACTGCACTCGGGGTACATGAAAAATATAAATTAATTTTGAAAAGGGTAATTTTCTAGAAAATGGGAGCAACTCCGATTTTGACGAAATTTGGTATACGGGGGTTTTTGGGGCGCTGATCACGAATCTGAAAGAATTATTTGGCGGAAACGTTTCATTCTCGAGATATCCATCATCAAAGTTGATATTTGAACTAACCTTATTTTCACTATATTCCCCCTTCTTTTTGCACACAATTCTTGATTTAAAGCTAAGTGTCACACAATATTTGATTTTCACCTTTTAAAACCCCGTTTTTCTACGTTTTTACCTTATTTTTGAATTAATTTGCGTGGCTTTTCTTTGATAATCCGGCAACCATACATACACATAGGGCTTCATGGCAAACTGGGATTAAAATGATTCAAAGTATAGCTATGCAGTTTAATGCAAAAATAATGTAAAAACGTAGAAAAACGGGGTTTTAAAAGGTGAAAATCAAATATTGTGTGACAGTTTAGCTTTAAATCAAGAATTGTGTGCAAAAAGAAGGGGGAATATAGTGAAAATAAGCTTAGTTCAAATTTGAACTTTGATGATGGATATCTCGAGAACGAAATGTTTCCGCCAAATAATTCTTTCAGATTCGTGATCAGCGCCCCAAAACCCCCGTATACCAAATTTCGTCAAGATCGGAGTTGCTCCCATTTTCTAGAAAATTACCTTGAAAAGTATTACATTTTTGAAAAAATATCCCACACATATGAGATATCTCGTCCGCCATTAATTAAAGAAGGAAAATTTATTTTGGTCAGCTGATAACATGAAGTTTGCCATTATGAAAATGAGGCTCTTAATAGAAGCAGCGTTGCCAAACTTCTTATGAAGAATTAACACCAAGCCTATTTCGGGGATTATCCACCATTTCCATGAGAAACAGTGGTATTTTTTGTAGAAATGCCTCTTTCTTTATGTTTAGGTATTTTCCTTTTTTCTTTTCAAATTATAATAGGAAGAAGGAATAACTTAATTTTTCATATGAATGTTGTCCTGTATCTTCCTTTTTTTAAGCTATTGACACTTTCTCACTTTATTTGGCAACATCGCAAGACATTTACAGTTCTATTGCAAACTCTTCTTTTTACTATGGATGATGGAGGGAGGATAACCATCTGAATGTTTTAAAAAGTGTCCGTCGAAAGGAGCAACTTAAGGTGGCGCCACAGTAGCCAGAGGAGATTTTTTAACCAATGAGCATGAATTATTAGAGTGAGATACAAAATGAAAAAGGACAGATAGATACAAAATCAAAAAGGAAAGAAATACCAAAATCCCTCCACTGGCTACTGTGGCGCCATCCCAATTTGCTACATTCCGATGGCCACTTTTTCAACTTGTCCGCCATATATACAAGGAAGAAAATATTTTCACATTATTTTTCTCTAAGTTTAAACAGCTTTAGAAACACACTTAAGTCTTTAAATTCAAAATATTTACCGAGCGTTAAGATTTTTACTGATCTTTTAAAAATAATGTTTCTACACTAAAATAATTACCAACTTTTATGAGATTTGTTCAAATATTTTTATTTTCTAGGCACTAGTTTCAGTATATTTTTTTCTAATAACCTTAAATTACAATGTACAATATTTAAGATTTTTATGATTAACATTGATATGCAATATGTCTACACGTAAATAGGTTACTTACCAAGACTTATTAGCACACTTTACTATCACAAATATGTCAAAATTTCACAATTTCTCACTTCAATAACAAAGTTCAGGAGCAAATGTGTCACCGGTTTATTATTCAATTTTTTTTTGCAAATACTCCTTTATCAACAGTAGTGGTTATGTGTGTGTACATGAGAAACAAACAACTATGTTTTTCTTTAGGTTATATTAAACACTATTAAGTTTTAATATACCGTTGTCCCTATAAATTATTTTTAAAGCTGCAAATTATACAGAGTGTTATGACAAACATTATTAGTTTCCTACGTATGGCGGCCATTTTCTAAGTCACGTGATTTTTAACATATGACAGGTGACAGGTGACATTTGACATTTGACAGATAACATTTATGGTTTGACAGATAGTAGGGACCACGCCCTAAATAACGCGTTGCGCAATATTCCTAAATAATTGCTGACGTCAGAGATTTTGAGATAATAAGCTCCCCGGGGGACGGAAGCTAGTGAACTCCTATCTATCCCTACTATGAAAAATCACAGGTTTGTGAGATATGACAGGTGACAGCTGACAGGCGCCATTTTTTAACGCATGCGTAAGACCCTACGATACATCTCATACACGTAAGCAGACACCACGTGGTTCACGAAATATGACAGCTGACAGACGCCATTTTCAAGGCCACGTGATTTTTGACATATGACAGGTGACAGATTGATCACGCCCCAAATAATGCGTCACACAAGATTTCTAAATATGACGTCAGAGATTTGACGCATGCGCAGTACCCTAAAATAGGCGTCGCTCAAGATTCCTCGTGGTGTCGTGACGTCAGGCGTCGGCGGTGTCTGTCTGTTTCAAGTGCCCCATAGTCTACTTCCCTTCACTCTTTATTTCGGTTTTTGTTTAAGGGTTTTAAGATTAAGTCGAATTAATGTAAAAGATTTTGTTAAAGTGTGGTCGAATGCCAATTAACAATAATACAAATAAATAAATTAATGGTGCCATCTCACCAAGAAAATCTGTAATTTTTAAACAACCAACCATGGTAGCCGAATTCTTACAGATCATTATTTATTTTTACTGTCATTAATGAGCCATATGCCCAAAGAACTTTACCTTTTATTAGTGTATTCATATCAAGGCTCAAGAACCATTCATTTTTATAATATATCGCAGTTTGGGTGAAAAATACTGCTTTTCTATATGATTTTTATCATATATTTAGTCACTGCTGTACGCCCACCTACCTGGACTCACATCCCGCCCTCTGTTGCGGGATACCTGTACCCACAACAGAGGGCGCCTTACTTGCTATTCAGGATCAAGTTGTCTGTACCAGGAACTATGCGCACCATATAATGAAACAGCAATTAAACACTACTAAGTGCAGAATATGCAATGCGAGTGAGGAGACGGTACAACATCTATCAGGAGGATGCACACCCTGGCATCCACTAGGTATCTCGAAAGACACAATAATATGGGAAAGGTTGTCCACCAACTGCTAGGGATACAATGGGAAATAATAGGTCGATTCACACCCCACCACAAATATGATCCAAAGACAATAATGGAGAATGATCAAGCGAAGTTGTATTGGGACATGCCAGTTGACGCCGGCAAACCTATAGAACACAATAGGCCAGACATGATCCTATTCAACAAAAACGAAAAGACAGCCATAATAGTCGACTTTGCTGTACCACTAGACCACAATTTAGCTCAAACATATGTCACGAAAATCAACAACTATACGGAGTTGGCACGGGAAATAAAGAGTATGTGGAACCTGAAAAGCGTCAAAATTCTTCCATTAATCATCAGCGCTAACGGACTTGTACATGTGAACACAGTAAAACACATAAAGGAATTAAACCTGCCTGACTCAACAATACTGTGGATGCAGAAGGCAGTTATTCTAAGTACGGTCGCAATCATCCGACAGATAGTTTCCCCGCAGTAAACACTGCAGTTGACCTTGGTCATGGCCCGGTCATCTGTATTAGATCCGTAACACCGTGCTAGTATATATATATATATATATATATATATATATATATATATATATATTTGGCACGGTGTTAGAAACGAGATCTAGCAAGTGAGCCCAGGTGACTAGGTCACGTGATCTATCCAGTGGTCATTGGCATCACCAAGCCTTGCCTTCTGCATCTGTATGTCAGGCAGGGCAGTCCCTTTATGTGTTTTACTGTGTTCGCATGTACAGTCCCGTTGGCGCTACGATGATTAATGGAAAGAATTTTGACGCTTTCGGGTTCACGCTCCTCTTCGGCTACGATAGCAACTCATATCGATGACGATTTTCGTGACATATGTTGAGCTAAATTGTGTCTAATATTTTTGGCGCAAAGTCTTATTATGGCGGTAACTGCTTTGTTGAATGAGATCATGTGCGGCACAACTCTCATTCTATAGGTTTGCCGTACGTCAGCGTAATCTACCTTCGCTTGATCATTCTCCCATTACTGAATCATGGTGAACTTCCATTGTATCTAGCGGTGGTGAACGGCCTTTCCCATATTGAAACGTCTTTCAGATACCAGTGAATGCCGAGTATCTCTGATCTCACTCACGTACATATTCTGCGCTTATGGTGTTTGTACTGTTTCGTATATGGTGCATGTCGCAGGCTGGCGATCACAATAGTAGGCGCCCTCTGTTGCGGGGTGCAGGTGCATCCGCAACGAGAGGGCGAGATGTGAGTCCAGGTATGAGCATTGCAGTGACTAAATATATGATAAAATGTATAAGCAGTATTTTCACCCAAGCGATACTATTATAAAGATGAATGGTTTAACGAACGCGATATGAATACACTAATAAGGTAAGAGGATCTTTGAGCATATATTTCATTAATGACGTAAGCAGTAATGATCTGTAAGAATAAACTGCAGTTGTTTAAAATTACAGATTTTCCAACGGTATTACGTGTATTTATTTGTATTGATGACCAGTGGCATTCGACCACCACTATCTTTACGTAATTCGTGCAAAACCAACAAGCACAAAAACCGAAATAAGAGTGAAGGAAAGCTGAAAATGAACACGAACACCGCGGCGCTCAACGAATCACGACACGAAAGAATGCGAGCGACATATTGCTGGTACTGCACATGCGATCTCTCGACATCTCTTCAAAATCCTTGTGTGACGACGTGGTATCTGTCGCAGCATATGAAGAATACATCGCTGTCTATTTCGTGAACACGTATTGTCTGCCCGACAATGTATCGTAAGTGCTGCATGCGTTAAAAAAAATGGCGCTGACCATGTCACTGTCTATCTCACAAACCTGTGATTTTCATAGTAGAGTTCACCTTTCAGAAAAACTTTCATCTCAAAATCTGACGTCAGCAATTATTTAAATTGCAACGCGTGTTTAGCGTGGTCCCTACTGAAATCTGTCAGAGCCACCAAATGACTAGCGTCGAAATATCGATATCACCTGTCTCATATGTTAAAAATCACGTGACACAGAAAATGACATCTTCACGGAAACTATTGTGTTTGATGCGCCTCCTGCGGCTTTAAAAATAATTTATAGGGACAACAGTATATTAAAACTTAATAGTGTTACAAAGAAAAAAACATGTGTAATTTCTCATGTACTACACATAATACCTGTTGATAAAAAGTATTTAAAAAAATTGAATAATGTGACATTTAGCTCTAGACTTTGTTATTGAGAAACCAGTAATGAGAAACATTATTTGGGTGATAATGCTAACAGTAATGTACGTGAACATATTACTATAATGTATCATAAAATCTTAAAATATTGTACATTCATAATTAAGGTTATTAAAAAAAATATGCTGAAACTGAGTGCCTAGAAAAATAAATATTTGAACAAATCTCATAAAGAGATGATAAATAATACGAATGTAGAAACATTATTTTTAAAGATCAGTAAAAACTCGTAAATATTTTGAATTTAAGACTAAGTGTACAAAGCTTTAAACTTGAAATGTGAGTATTTTCTTTCGCTATATATATATGAGACATGAGACGAGAAGTGACTATCGATGTGGCAGGCAGATGGCGCACGTAATAATGGAGGATTTTATTGTTTCTTTTTGTATCTATCTGTCCTTTTCATTTTGTATCTCCACTCTAATATTCATGCCATGTTAAAAAATCTCCTCTGAATACTGTATTTCTCGACAGACGCATTATCGTAATCCCATAGTAAATAGAACAGCAAATAATCTTCGCGATGTATATGCCAAAGGAAGATACGAGTTAACATTCATATGAAAATTAGTTATTCCTTCTTCTATTATATTTAATCACCTAAACATAAAGAAGAGGCATTTCTACAAAAATACTGTTTCATGGAAATGGTGAGATGTCCCAGGCAGAGCTTTGGTGTTAATTCTTCTTAGAGTTTGGCAGCATCAGAAAACCATTTCATATTGGCAGCACTTCATGTTATCCTTTGTTAAATAAGTATAACAGTAGTTGAATATGCTTCATATGTGTGGGATATTTTCAAAATGTAATACTTTTTATATATATATATATATATATATATATATATATATATATATATATATATTTCCATATTCACTTACTAATCATGAAAAAACACCAAAAAATTCCTGAAGCGGCTATGACAAGTCTTTTGCAGACTCCGTAATTTTTAAACAACCAACCATGGTAGCCGAATTCTTACAGGTTATTATTTATTTATTTATTTTTACTGTCATAATTGAGCCATATGCCCAAAGAACTTTACCTTTTATTATTACATATTCACTTACTAATCATCAAAAAACACCAAAAAATCCCCTATTTGATCACTTTTGGCTTGCCAAATTCACTAGCGTAGCCTTAAAGCCTATTGTACCTTGACCCCTATTCCTTTTTATTCACACACCATTCATTCCATAACTTAGATGGTTGCTGCTTGGTCCGTTTATTTGTTTATTTACCCCCAAGCAGAACACCGCGTGCCTGATCACCCATCAAGTTTTGGCCACGCTCCTCACTGCTTAACTACTGTGATCGACAAGGCCGACCGCACCGGAGCAGCCACGAGCGCGACATATATACAGGGTGATTCACGGTCGATGGTAGGTTAGACGTTTAAGGAAAACGGAACGCAGAATTTTTTGAAAATTTAGCGTCTTACATTTTCTTACCTGTTCCATTGATTTATAATATTTTCAGCATGGCGACGTTGCCTCTTTTATCAAAAAGTCCTAGTAACTTTGTATTTTTAAATGGAACACCCCTGTATTGACAACTTTTTATATTCGCCTTTTTATTATAATACTTATTTGTGAATATTGCCCTTACCTATCTCTATCGGTTTTCGAGATAAAAAATAATTTGTGTTAAATATGGTCTTAAACATGGACCTAATTAAACTTAAGTTAATTAGTGCTCTAAATTCATGAAAAGTTGATGTTTCGGTGGTAGTTTAGACAGACACGATGTATTTAATTTTACACCGAGAAATCGACTCCATATCATGCTAAAATTGCTATTATTTCCGTTATACATAAAAGGGGTCAAAAGATCATTTTTTAAATGAAACCCCTGTATATTACTCAATAAAATAAAATAAGAAGAAGGACTCTATAAGATGAAATATTATGTCCCTATACCTAAATCATCAAGTTTTCTTAATAAAGCCGCTTTTTTGTGAAAAAATTATTTTTTAAAGAATTTAATTTTAAGTAGCCATGAAAATATCAAGCTTATAACAGTTTGGTGACTTTTATAAGTAACTTATAAACAGTTGTTGACAGTGTTTAAAATAATTTTCCAAAATAAACGCAAATATTGATTATTCAAACGAAGTTCTTATGAAATTATTTATTTTACACGGACAGTGTGATCAAATAATTTCCAAAAGTTGCAGAAAATTTACCCAAATTTATGCTGAATTAACACCAATCAACGAGAGGAAGTGTGACTACAAAATAATTAAATTAACATGTAACAGTACAGAAAATAACATAATTAAGATAAATAAACATAACAAAATTGTAAACAAAATACCATCTTTTTAAAATAAATGCTGGAAATGTTGTCCATTATGTTCTAAACATTTTAAAATGTGCTTTTGTACACGACTCGTGGTTGCTTTTTAATTTAATGGGGATCCAGATCTTCAATACACCCCACTATTCGCCGTCGCAGTTCTTCCTGAGTAGGCACTGGAGTAATGTACACCCTTTCTTTAAAACACCCCATAAAAAAGTGAAGCGGCGTGAGATCGGGTGATTCCGGTGGCCAATCCCATGGCCCTAAGCGCCTAGACCAACGATCGTCAAACATTTTGTATAGGGACATGATATGTCATCTTAAAGCGTTCTTCTTCATCTTTTATTTTATTGAGTAATATACAGGGGTTTCATTTTATAAAATGATCTTTTGACCTCTTTTAAGAATAACGAAAATAATAGTTATTTTAAGACGCCCTGTATGATATGAAGTCGATTTCTCGGTGTAAATTAAATACATCGTGTCTGTCTAAACTACCACCAAAACAACAACTTTTCATGAATTGAGAGCACTAACTTACTTAATTTTAATTAGGGCCATGTTTTGGACTATATTTAACACAAATTATATTTTATCTCGAAAACCGATAGTGATAGGTATAGGGCAATATTAACAAAAAGTTTTATTATAAAAGGGCGAATAAAAAAACTTGTTAATATAGGGGTGTTCCATTTAAAAAATAAAGTTTCCAGGACTTTTTGATAGAAGCGGCAACGTCGCAATGCTGACAATATTTTAGATCGAAAGAACAGGTGAGAAAATGAAGGATGCTAAATTTTTAGAAAAATTCTGCGTTCCGTTTTTCATAAACGTCTAACCTACCATCGACTGTAAATCACCCTGTATATATGTCGCCCTTGTGGCTGCTCCGGTGGGATCGGCCTTGTCGGAGGTAGGGATTTTTTTGGTCTAAAAATTTTTTTAACAAAGAAACAATAATTTTTTGAGATATTTAAGAATTTAGCTTTAAAAAAAGATAATAACTTAAAATTTTTGAACATATTTAGTTTATTATCATATCTAAAAATAATAGAAATAAATTTATTGTTTATTTAAAAAGTTATATTACGGAATTAAGCTTATATTCTAAAAATATTTAACTTTAAAAAAATATCACATATATGGCCATCCAAATCTAAAAATTATGTTAAATTTTCATTATCTCTACAGCTTCAATCAATCAATAAGCACTAAGTTTAGTCTCGAAGATAAAAGAGACATTATATCTACTATTTTTTACATTTGAATGGCCATATTTCCAAAACTTTCGGAGATAGACATATCAAATGTGATATTTTCTTAAAGCTCTTTAAAAAGTCTTTTTAATGGTAATGCAGTACAGTATTTATTAAAAATGCCAGTTTACTAACAAATTCCCGAAGATGGCCATATTTCCGAAACTATTAAAAATTTAATAAATAAGAATTCGAAAAGCCGATGTTCAATTGTTTTTTGTTGGCAGCACGTTAATCAGCAAAAAAGATGCGACTCTCTTGCTAATTTAACCGACTTCGTATCTTCAATAATAAAGAAGTTACCAATAGTGCCGACTTAAAAGCCTGTATACCTTCACCAAACTAAAGGTTTATATTGATAATTTTCTACAAAATTCAACTCAAAGTTTTCTTTAAAAATATTACTTAATAAAGGTAAACCCATAGTCATGCCAGAAGTTTTTCTATAAAAATTAGTGTTATATTGAAAATATGTTGTTTTGACACAAAAGTTTATAGCTCAAGAATAGTGTTTATGTTTAATTTGGTTCTTTCGCAAAGATGGACATCATTTTCTAATTTAGTTCTAACAATACTTAATGTTTTATCTACTGGGACATTTGTGAATAAACTAACACATCAAAAAGCGCGCTTGTGGCGGTTTCGGTTGTATCGGCGAGCGTCGATCTCCGGAGTTAAGCAGTGGAATGCGCGCCCATAATTTGGATGGGTGTCCGGCGACAGCGGTGTTTTGGGCAACGGCACACGGTGTTTCTGCTCGGGGATGCGGACCGAGCAACAACCATCCAAGTTATGGAATGAATATTGTGTGAATGAGAAGGAGTAGGGGTCAAGGTACAATAAGCCTTCAGACTGCAGTGCACCACCTAGGGGGCGGTCGTCGGACCTGGGTGGGATGACCCCGAAAGGGTGAAAAAAAACACATCAAAACTTACCAAAGTATTATTTGGATCAAAGTCAATGTTAGATAATTTCTCTAAAAAATGTTTAGAATTTTTAATGTATGTATTAGTGCTATTTACTAAAGGATCTAAAATGTTAAGTAGACATTTTTCTAATGGATGTGTAGGTGAGTTTATACAACTTACTATAGGACGTAAAGGTATATTAGGTTTATGTATTTTTGGTACTCCGTAAAAGTGTGGTGTCTTACTATTGTATCAGTGGCGGCTATTCAGGTGTAGTAAGTGAAGTGCCTCTTCACAAAAATAAATAATAAAACATAAAAAAAAACATATAACTATTATTCAATTTATTTTTCTCATTTCTATTCCTGATTTGTAAAATTCGCCATGAAAAACCTAGCATATAAATTAACCGCCGGCGCGAGTCGCTTTCCTCCTCTTTCGGCAACACGACAAGTGTATTGCAAATATAAAACGGACCTAAGTATACACCTCATGCGGGGTTTTGTTTACGCTTTAACGCTCCGTTGCCATGACAACGCTATACTTGCCGGTGGTCAGTATCGCGGGTGGAAGTATTAGGTGTATTGCTTGGTAAATCGCTAGCCTTAAAAAGATAGTATAGGTTTAGGTCGTTGCGTTGGTTTTCACGTAGTATTTCGATTGTTTCCGTTTGAGTATTATTAGCGACAGTGATTTTTCATAGGAAGAAATTAAAGGACAGTACAGAGCATTTCTCTATGAAATATTAGATCATATTTTGATGGAAATGGAAGTAAGATTCGAAGATTGTTACAAACTACAATTTATTTGTCTTGCTGATACTGCAAAGTTTGGCCAGTATAACCAAACTTTACCCACTGATTCTTTTCAAAATTTATATAGATATACCGATATGCCGAATCATTTCCAAAAAATTAGCGGCTCAAAAATAAACTTGACCTAATATTTGCTGATGAAAGTTATAGAAATATTTCATTGCAGCAGTTAGTGAAACAAGTTGGCGCAAATAAAGATATTTTTACCGAGGCGTATATAACTTTTTCGCTAATTTTAACGATATCGTCGACAAGCGTGTCAGTGGGACGGAGTTTTTCTTGTCTTAAGCGTTTAAAAACTTTCTTAAGAAACACTATATCCCAAGATAGACTTTTATCTTTGGCCAATATTTCAATTCAAAAGAAGCTTCTACAGAAACTGATAAAAACTTAAACATTTTATGAATATATAATTGATAAATTTACTGCATTAAAAGATAGAAGAATTGATTTGGTGTATAAAATTTAGGTAAGTTAAGATATTAAGACTTTTTACTTAGACTTTTGATAGTTGAGTATTTTCAATTTTGCTAAAATGGTGAATGCGCTTTTTTCCCTTCCTGCACTACACCTGTTTTTAAACGCGCGAGCCGCCATTGTATTGTATGCATAGATATCTCACATTTAGATACACAGAGCCTAGTTGCCTTTTGCAGATTTTTACGACCTCGCGCAGTAAGCAAACTCCGGAAGGTTCTTGGTACCTGCGCATTAAAATGTCATGTCCAGTACCGGACTTAAATCTTTTTTAAATCATTAAACAATTGAAAAATCTTAAAATCTCAGTATCTTAATGTGTAAAGAAAAATATTCGTTATATATTTATATAATAATTTATATTATTTTACATTTCTTTACGAATATAAATTAGGTAGTGATATAAAAAAATATCATGGACACGATACGTCAACAGTGAATAAGGACAAGGATTTGCTAAATTATCTTTGAAGAAAAGGTAAACGGATGACCTGGGTCACGTTGACAGAAATAATAATTTAACATTACCTTCTAGATGTTTTGAATTGTATTGAATGAGCCGTTAGTACAATTCTCACATTTAGAAGGCGATGTAATTTAATATCGTGAGTTTAATGTCACTTGATAAAATAAAAAAAAGTGATATGACCCAGATTCTGTGATGTATTTTAGACTACTAAACATGAATACATGATCAGAAAAGTCACAATTTTTTCCTGATCTTAAACTTTGTGTATGTTTTATTCTTAGTTTAATAGACAGAGGCATGCGAGTCATAGGCAAAAATGTTTTTCTTCAGTTCTGAAGTTTTTTAGCAATTTATTTAAGAATGAAAAGTGATGGTGGCTTAGACATGCTAAATACGTTTTTATTTATGTTCTGAACTTAAATCAAGGGTTTTGCTTTAGCATCCACCAATATATAGTACGTAGAGCTGGTGAAATGTTGGTTTGGAGTGGGGAAAGAAACAGCTGTTTATACATCAATGATTTTAAAGTTCCTCCTTCTTCTTAAAGAATATTTACAACACCCAAAATATTTATAATTTAAATTAATTTATTTAACGGCATTTATCTTTTCCTTTTGGGGCCTTCCGTGGTTGCTGCCAACTTTGATTTTTTTACTTTAAGATTATGTTGACGCCTTTTTACAATTGACATTTAATTACTTCCTTTAAACCGTTTTGTTGCTAGCAGTTTCTTTCTCAACCCAGAAGACTGCAACAAAACGCGCCTTGTGTTTTTTAAATTTATTTAAATACGGTACTGACTCAACGTCCTTTAAACGGAAAAGCGGCGATAAATTCACATGATTCTGCCCGATACTTCGTTTGGCGCCAGGCACAAAACAGAGGGAGTTAAGCCATGTACAGACTTGGATACAATCGAGACAACATTGTCGGCCGACTGTATCTTGTTCAAAAAAATTCAGCAACAAAGTTGGCCAACATTTTCAGATACAAGTGTTTCGCTCGCGTCCACACTAGTTTTAAAGCTCGTACAAACCTACCGATGTTTTCCATATTAAATGGAAAACAGGCATCTTGCAGATTCCTTGGATGAAAACGCCCACGGATGTTGCCATGGTGTTTGCAAAAAGTCGGCCGACCGATGTGCAACATTCAAGATACAGTCGACCAACAAATGTTTTCGCCGATTGTACCCAAGTCTGTACATGGCTTTAGGCGCCAGGCATAGACTAGATTAGGGAAATAGATTGGACTCTCCCCACTTGACAGCTAAACTGATTTTTGCTCCATCTGCTGGGCCGGAACTAAACTTTAAAAGCATATTTGCAATGAAAACGTTATATTACCATTTACGCTATTTTTTTATTGATTACACAATGTGTCCACGGTGGACTTATTACTTGTAAATATTTTTATTTTTAATATTCCAAAAAAGTTATGCCTTATAAATGTTTGTTTTATCTGAAATGCTAAAGGCTATTATGAAAATAGCCCTATGATATGCTGGGTGGTTCAAAATCGGAAAAATATATTTTTAAAACTAATTAATTAAAAAGCATAAAAACTAATACAAAATTTCTCGAAAGTGGAGGCGCTGATCACGAATCTGAAAGGAGTTTTAGTCGGAAACGTTTCGTTCTCGAAATATCCATCATCGGAGTTGAAAATCGAACTTACCTTATTTTTACTTTATTTTCCTTCTTTTTGCACACAATTCTTGATATAAGTGGCAAATAATATTTGATTTTTACCCTTTAAAACCCCGTTTTTCTATGTATTTTACACTTTTTGAAATAAATTGCAAATCTTTTACTGCGAAACTAGACAACCACACATTTCTTTTGTCGCAGGTGATTTAATTTAAAATAATGCTTTAAACTAGTATTCTTGCATAAAATTAATACAAAAATGTTTTAAACAGGTTTTTTGATGCTAAATAAAAAATTATGTGCCAATTTAGGATTATAACAAGAATTTTCTGCAAAAGAAGGGAGAATGTGGTGCATTTATTGTTAGCTCAGTTTTTAACTTTGATGATGGATATCTCGAAAATGAAACTTTTCCGACTAAAAATTTCTTAGCGCGCCATAAAACCTCTGTATACCAAATTTGGTCAAATTCAGAGTTGTCCCCACTTTCGAGACAACTACCAACTACCACCATTCTTTAGGTGATTTTTATTATAGCCTTTAGCTTTTCAGAAAAAGCAAAAATTTTTATAAAGTATAATTTTTTTTAATTATTAAAAATAAATATTTTTACAGGTATAGTTAATTCCATCCGTGTACACATGTATATTTCTGTTTGATCATTTTTAATGGCGTTAAAATTAATTATAATTATTTATTTCATTAAATTTTATTTTTAATAATTTACTAACACATTAATTTTATAATATTTAATGCTTTCCCCATTCCTACAAGAAATTCTCTATTGACATAGTAAAGTTGTTTGCTTCTTTTCTCTCCAGTGACTTGGTTCCCGTTGGTATGTTCAAGGGCGAATATGTAAATGTTACACTTTTCTCTACCGCAGGCTCAGGTTTAGGAAGACCCTAAAAGTTTTGAAAACTACATAGAGCACTTTTATAAAAATATCAACACCGAATTTTTACACTATGTAAAGTACCATACTTAATGCCAGAGTTGGGTCGAATACTGAAAATCGGTATTCGAATACGAATACCGGAAAAAAGTATTCGAATACCGAATATTTAAATACTTGGAAGGAAAAAGTATTTAAATACTTAGTATTCATGAATACCCGAAATCGGTATTCGAATACTGTAACAAATTTTGAAGAGCAAAAAAAAGTCCTCACCTCATTTTTCTCTATTTTTGTTCCCTTTTGGTTTTCTAATCATGACAATTTTGGTATTCGAATACTGCTTCCACATTTCGGTATTCAAATACTCAAAAAAATATTCATCGAATACTTCAAAACTATTCGAATACAGAATCCTAAATACTAACGAAAAAGTATTCTGCAGAATACCGAATACCAAACACAGAAATGTATTCGAATAGGGGAGAGCAGGGAGGATCTGGACACTTTTTGATCAATACTATTTTTAGTCTACATTATAAAATATTTAAAATGTTTTTTTTTGTGTATAAGTATCGCTTAATAATATATGTTAACAGTTAATAAATGCCAAATTTTTTATAATTGGTGTTTTAACAAGAAAAATGACTACATGTCAAGTGTCCAGATCCACCCCATATACGAGGAGGATCTGGACATATAAACATCAAATCTTAACACAATATTTAGGAGTTATTTATTTTTGAAAATCAACAAAAATGTGGGGGTTGAATTCGGGCCAACCATTTTATTGATTTGTCATGATTTTGGGTACTTATTATTTTTTAATACATACTCAATACAAGTTAGAACATTTAAATATTCTGCTAACTAGTTTTCTGTTTCCGTGGAAAATATTTGAGTGGTGACGTACATAGGTGCACAAAAGCTGACTCTGTGATTCTGTGCTTTTAGGGACTTTTTCAATAACTTAGCTTATTATCAGTAACATCGATAACAGCTTGCTTTACAAATTCAGAATAAAAAGTTCAGATTGTTTTTTTGTATATTTCTGGCATTTTTACTAAGAAAAAAAAGAAAGGTTAGCTCAAAGTCGGTCTATATAGGGTCGCGACATTCGACCATATTGTTTTGACGTGTTAAGACGTCACATCTCCCATTTTTCGGCCATGTTGTTCAGTGCCGGAGATATGCAGTTTATTGTATTAGTAGAACAACCGTTTACACAACAGTTTTTAATTGTTGTTAAGTTGTAAATTCTTTTACTTTAAATAAAGAAACATTTGGAATTACATCTTTCAACAAATATCACTTCCAAAACAATACAAAATGAAATGCGCAAATTCTAGAGGCCGCACTAGATTGATCATCAGCTTTGATTTTACCCAGTCTTGCCAACTTTTCTCCGAGAAGTGCCCTTCCTTGCGTCCGCGACCTCGAACCGCCTAAAAGTGGAGGATATGTCGCAACCTTATAAATATAAAGTAACTATGGGTTAGCTTAGAAAATTAATTATGGACATATAGGTAGGGGTTGGAGGACTGTCGATACCCGATTTTACAGGTACGTTAAAATACTGTTAACGATAAAACTCTAAATATCTATTTTTAAAATTCTAAATGTACACACACATGACAAAATGATAGGGTATTATAAAAAAAATACTAAGAAATTGCAACTTATTCTCTGGCAAAATATTACTTCGAAATTACAAAAACGTATTTTTTTTAATTTACCTTGACTACAACGTACCTTCGCTGTTGAATTAACTATGAACACTAAAGGCACTTTCTTCCCGACTTCCGGACAACTCACCAAAAAAATTTGAATAGATTTGGCGGTAAATTTGAATGTGTCCATATGCTTCCCGTTCTCCCCTACTATTCGAATACAGGCAAAATGTATTCTAAATACTATTCAGAATACTGAGTACTCCCAACTCTGCTTGATACATACAAGTTTGGAATTATTTTTATAACTATTATGTTATTTAGTGACATTTTTGGCAGTTTCATAAAATGTAAAATTATTACTTATTTTTATATTTTAGAAATAAAATAAATGCATAATTTTTAAAACGAGACATAAGGACTCATGTAGAAAGAACTAAGCAGTTTTATGAAATCTTTTTTAAAACTCTTTGATAGATCTTTCAAAAGGTGATATGATATACAGGGTATTCCGTTTAAAAAAGTACTTCTTTTGTAATAAATCAAAAACCCTATGCTCAATTGTTTTTCGGTTGGCAGCACGTTAATCAACGAAAAAAATACTACAGCTTTACTAATTTAACCGACTTCGTAGCTCCAATAATAAGGAAGTTAGCAATACTGCCGACTTTCTTGAACTTAAATTTTTCATCCATTTGTTGCTCATTTCATTTATTAATCTGGCATTACCACAAAGTGAAAACCCATTTTTAATTTTTACTTGGATTTGGAAATATGTATATGCTTGCTACTTGTGCTTCCCCAAGCAGCTAGCTGACGTCTTATTGACGTCTTTTTTAGTCGTTTTTGGTCACATTTGGTCAGCAAAGACGTCATAAGATGACAATAAAATGACGTTAAATTGACCTCCCTAAGTCACAGACAATAGACGTCCCGTTAATGACGTCATAATGACCCTTTTAAGATGACGAAAAAATTGACGCATATATATTTTTTTAAGCTAAGATGATAAAATATTTTATTTAAAAATTGAATAAGGAAAAAACTCCTTACTGCTTGCAATTTTCTTGCACTGCAAGGTCGCATCTCTCGTGACACTGTCCAACCTGAAGACGGAGATGCCAATTTTTACACTAGCCGAAGATATTTCTTTCAAAGCTAATTGAGAACACCAACCGCATACCGATCTTGAACTATTTTGATCTCATCGGTACGGTGTAGGCAATAAAAGTGAAGATGTTGAATAAACGTAGTAGTTTATTGTCCATTGCGCCATCTGTCAGTAGAGTTTTTTCCCATTTCAATTTTGTAAAATTATTAGTCTTATTTTTCTGTCATTTGATATTTCGGTTGGATTTTGACACGAATCATATAATGTCACAAAATTTTTCTGGCGGGTTTTCTAAACATGACGTCATTAGATTTTTATTTCAAAAACACGTCATTAAAATGACGTCATAATTTTGGTCTGATGACGCCCTATGACCAAAAATGACTTAAAAATGACGTCATAATGACGTCAGCTTGCTGCTTGGGTCTCCAGTAACTAGCTACACAACAAGAAATAGCAACTATAATGTGCTGAATAAAAATACCACCCAAAATGAAAAAATAAACCTTTGTAACTTCGATTTATAAGTTTTTTTTAACTTAAACAATAATGCATTTTAATACACGTATTAACATTGTTTAATATAATGAATGGACTTAATATTTATTTAAAAATGTTTTGATAGGTTTATATTCCATAAATAGAAATATTTTTCGACAAAGATGCACAAAAAATCTGGCCCTTGAAGAGGTTACTTGTAGCTAAACTACTTTAGGGCCTTGTTATAAAAAGCAACAACGATTTTGTTAAAGTTTGGGAAGAATGACTTTAACAAAAATGGAGAATAGATTCTTGCAGCAACTAACTTTTTTTTCCACCATTTATGTTAATTATGACAATAATATGATTATTATCATTTTGCACACTTACCTGTTTTTACCAAATAATATTTTGGGTAATTTTCTAAAAACCTTGTACCTTGTGACCAGGAAAAATAATAAAAATTATAGAATTTTATTTTAATAATTGAAAATAAAAATAGAGTTAAAATTAAATAAATAAAATAAAAATAAATTTAATTACAATTTTATGGAAAAAGAAATAAATTTATTTATTTGGATAGAACAAAAAAATAAGAAATATTATTTATTTGAATGAAAAAAAAGTTTTTTTTTTAAATTAATGATTTATTTTTTAAATGACTAATATTTTAAAAATTATTTTCAAAATAAAAAAGGTTTTAAAAAGTATACAAAATTAAAAAAAAACTGCAAAGTTTTTATCAAATTAAATTTAAATAAAAACAATTTAATTATTACAACTAAAGAGATGCTTACTTGAAAATTTTTTATCAGTTATCCAAATAGGAAATAAAATTCACAGTCACTTGTATTTACTTTTTACATTTCGACTGCTTTATTTATCCGATCACCGAAAACTGGAATAGGCAAAAAGAGTTTGGGTGCAAGACCCCTTCCTCTGGTACGAGGTCAAATAAACACGCGATTTGGTGCCGTGTAAAAACATCGTGTGCATAACTAGCCACCTGCGGTTGTGCACACGGTACTACATTAAAAATCTCCGAAAAATCAGTACAAATTTTCACTCGGAACCAAAGTAACCTTGCACGTGTTCTTTGGACGAAACAAAGAACTAGGACGATATAAAAAGACCTCGAAACCGCCTAAAAGTTAGCTACTTGTGAACAGTCATTGCAAAAGTTACAACGAAGAAATTGGGTCAAAATACACCCAGACGGGTGGTCCGAAAAAGTTAGTACGCGAAAATGTATCTACGATGGGTCTTTGATCGCGGAAAGTAAAATCCCTGTTAAATTGTTAAGACAAAAGTATGTGAATTCTGCGTGTGTTATATATTGTTAATTTTAGTAAATGATTTTAGCAGATAATTCAAGCTTGAAATTATAATAATAATTTTTATAAAACAGTAAAGTGGATAAATGTTTAAAATAAAAAAGGATAAAGTGAAATCAGTGTATTATTGCCTAATATCATAAATTTTGATTATATTTTCTAAACAAAAATAAGTACCAATAAATTTAAGCCCCTTTCGAAATTGTCTACGAAGATTTAAGCTCCCTTTTAAATAACCGAACCCATTAGAGAATCTGTAGCCGCTACTTAGGAAAAGAAGGTCAACAAAATAAATAAATAAATGAGAAAAGGGGTTAAATTTGGAGTGGCGCTACAACCTGCGGCAACTCCGATTTTAACGAAATTTGGTATACGGGGGTATACGTTTTGTTCTCGAGATATTCATCATCAAAATTCAAATTTGAACCAAACTTATTTTCACTATATTCCCCCTTCTTTTTGCACACAATTCTTGATTTAAAGCTAAAGTGTCACACAATATTTGATTTTTACCTTTTAAAACCCCGTTTTTCTACGTTTTTTACATTATTTTTGCATTAAATTACGTGGCTATTCTTCGATAATGCGGCAACTATACATACACATAGGGCTTCTAGCTTAGTGACTTAAGGGTCCGATACTTCGGTTTTTGAGTAGAAGCAAATGCTTTGTAGAGTAAATAAAGTATGTCAACATTAGTAGATTTTTGAACAGACCCACCTCAAAAGTCCTGCTGGCACCCCCACCCCTCAAAGTTGCTTAAGGGATTAATATAGTTTTTTTCTAATATCTTCTAAACGGTAAATGATAAAAAACTGATTTTAGTGTCGTTAGATAGAGCGCAAAATTCTGCAAAATAGTAATAATTAAAATTGTATTTTTGTTTATTACATTAGAATCTCCAATATAAAAAAGTTGGAGGGGAGCATCCACAAGGCATTTTTTACGATATATCTTCCAAACCGTCTACCAAACAAAAAAATATAAGACACAAAAAATTAAGGCCAAAGTTTTCACTATCGAATGGTGTATAACATTATACTATTTTCTTTTAAATTAAAGCTACCAGTGGCGTACAAAAGTAGCACTACACCAGTATAGTAGGTAGTTAAAAATAGAAATTTTGAATGTTATACTTTTATTTTATTTTTTCAGAATATTTCTCACTTTAGTTATATTAATTGGTAATATTACCTTATTGCGCATAATAGTAATAATAAAAATAAAATTTTTGTTTTTTGGTAAGACTCTACAACAAAAAAAAGTCGAAGGGGAGTATCCATACGGCACTTTTTACCATATATCTTTCAAACCATTAACAAAAAAAAATAAACAACATAAACGACAAACCACAAAGTTATCATTTAGACTATTATCTTTTAAAATAAAGCTACCAGTGGCGTACCAAATTAGTACTACACCAGTAAAGTACCTAGAAATCGAAATATTTAATGTTATTCTATTAATTTTAAAAGATTATTTTTCACTTTAGATTTATTAATTAATAATTATACTTTACATTTTATTTACTTATTTCTTTTGTTTTATAATTTGATTCATTATATTTTTAAATAAATAACAACAGTATTATAATAACTTTTTATTATAAAGATAATAACAAATATGGCTTATACAGTGTGTCCCAGGATAGGTGTTACAAGAGGATAAATTCACCAAAAATTTTGGAATTTTTAATCGTCCTTTTGGAAAACTGGTCACATGGTCCAAAACTCATAAATACAAAATTTTATTTCAATTGGTAATATACAGGGCAAGTTATAACTAAAAATATGAAAAATGACCAAGAATAAAGTACCTTTATTTTTTAAAATAGGACAAAATTGTATAGGTAAACTAGCTGACCGGCAAACGTTGTTTTGCCATATAAATAATTTTTAAGTAATTTCTAGCCTAAAAATTAAAAAAATGTTAAGGGTGGACAACCCTTATCACTAAGCAGTATGAAAAATAGATGTTGGCCGATTCTCAGACCTACTCAATATGCTCACAAAATTTCATGAGACTCGGTCAAGCCGTTTCGGAGGAGTACGGGAACGAACATTGTGACACGAGAATTTTATATATTAGATGTTGTAGAGAACTAAATTTTATGTTAAAATTTAAAGTTAAACATGTTAAGTTAAAATAAATATTTTTGTCAATTTTTTAACTCCCCTGTTTAATACCAATTGAAGTAAAGTTTTGTATTTATTAGTTTTGACCATGCGACCGGTCTGTCCAAAATTTCGTTTTAAAATTCAAAAATTTTTGTTCTATTTGTCCTCTTATAACATCTATCCTGGGACACACTGTATATAACATCAATAAACAACAAACACATTATTACACAACCTAAAATACCTAATTACAACATTCCCCACACAAACATAACCTGGTACATTTTAAAAAAATTTAAAAAACATTTACAATTTTTGCCACAAATCTTACATTTACATTTTAATAGTGTATCAGATGATATTTTTTCATTTTTTAAAGTGGTCCACAGTGGTGTCCATTTAGTATTCTCAAAAATCCATCCCCATTCAGATGGACATGGAAGTTCAACCACTGGTTGGCAGAGATTACCCCAAACAAATCCTGCTTGATAAATTCATTGATTAAGGTGAAGTGCTAAAGCATTCATTGTTGGGGGTAAATTCTCAACCGTTCGGTTTTTTTTTGGCAAAAAGTTGCATTCGACAAATATCAATGTTGCTACTATCAGAATGTTTATCGTAAATGCTTACAACGAATTTTGAGATCACACTTAATTGCCGAGATGAAGGTTTTTGGAATGCTGCAATAAATCAATGAAAGTAGCTGTAACTTCCGGAAAAGATTCCCAAGCAAGATATACGGACGCTGGGCCCCCCTCCACTTGACCTTGACCGTTACTGCGCATGCGCGCCATTTCCTTTGTTCTGCTTGACCTTGACCGTTACTGCGCATGCGTGCCCCTCCCACTCTTCTCCTAATTGGCCTTGATAATTACTGCGCATGCGTGCCCCTCCCACTCTTCTCCTAATTGACCTTGATAATTACTGCGCATGCGTGTAGTTTTCTTTGTTCTGCTTGACCTTGATAATTACTACGCATGCGTGCCCCTCCCACTCTTTTAGTTATTTAGGGTCTATATATATAAGCGATTTGCAAAGATGGACAGTATTATATTTTTCAAAGCTGCTACAGTAAAGTTTATTGTGTCTGTAGGATATTGTGCAAGTGTTTGTTTAAGGTATTTTTGAATTTTTATATTTTATTCAACTATGAGTATTGCAAAAGAAACGTTAGACAAAATTAATAATATAATTAATAGTGAGGGAAAGTTTCTTGAACGGAAAAAAATTTCCGAATTAACTGTTGGGCAGGTTTATGTGATTAAAGGAATGGTTTCAATGACTACACGTTTTGGTAAAACTGTTCTTGTGACATTGTGTTGTGATCAGACAGATAATGTTATATTTCAGGTATTTTTACCAAAACGTATAGCTGAAAATCTGACAGATGATATTGTTACAGTCATGAATGGATCTGAGGGTAAATATACATTAACGTATATGGGGAATAGTACTCAGATATTTCCCGGTACTAATAATTCAAAATCATTAATAACTTTTGGCTTAAAGTGATTTTTCGCTAAAAATAGATATATTTTATTACGAAACACTTAATTTGTGAAATTAGTTTATCTCACCTTATATATCCTAAAATAAGTTTATGTCATAGTTGGATAAATTGTATATATAAATATCTTTCGAATGCTTGCATATAGTAAACTACAATCATATTTTCTGTAATTAAAGATGTTGGACGATATTATTACCGATGAATGCAGATACAGCTACGTGTTTTGGTTGCAGTTTAAATTAAAAGATATGGCCCAAGAAATACTGGACTTTGCAATATGTGATGAAATAATAAATGTTGAAGCAACCATCAGTCAATATAGAAAATGTATGAAGGACGTAGTCAATCTTCTAGCAGGAGCACACTTATGTGACGAGTATTTGTATGGTTCCCTAAATCTGGACGAATTCTGCGATGAAATGATTGATGAAGATCTAAAGGTGTACCTTATCAACATACCACACCTACCAGAAGAATTAATAAGAAAATATGAGCTGGTGCCCTCATCACCCCTTCCCTCTGAAACCTCAACCCAAGCTGTGGATGAAAATATCACAACAACATCAACATTAGCAAGTAACCTAAATGCGCTGAATTCCTCCTCAACCTCAACAAATGGGCTGAATTCCTCCTCAACCTCAACTGACGTTGTGGAATATGGTGTCACAGCAACAAACACAACAACAACAACGACAACAAGTGATAATGAAATGGGTCCATCATGTGTAGAAGACGAAGAAAACAGCTGAAACATACTGAAATGTTATTTTTTTATAATTAAGTAAAATAAATGTTTATAGTACATAAGTATTGTTTTATTTACAAATGTGTTATTTGTCACATATAGATTTACATATAAATAGAACTTTTGGTATAATAAATAGTTTAGTTAAAGTTAAAAATGGGTCGTGTTAACAACACAATTGATAAATTTGGTCGTCAGGTTAATAATGAAAAAGTTCAACAGCTCCGTGGCTCTCCAGGAGTTGGATTTAGATTTACCTCTGATGGGCAATATGATATTGTAGGAAAGCGTCTAACCAATGTTGCTGAACCTACATTAGCTAATGATGTTGCTAATCAGGAATATGTAATAAAAGAGATTCACGAACTTCGAATCCAAATCACTAAAATAGTAAATGAGGATATTGTTGAATTATATGATGAAAAATTCAAAAGAATGGAACAGCTAGAGGAAGATATTCTTAATTTTGATCTGATAAAATTAAACGTCAAACTTAAAAATATTGAAACAAAATTGTTAACAATCCAGAAGACTGTTAACAAATTATTGTTTTAATAATAATCCCAAGGTGGCCCAAATAGCCATTGCTAATGTACACATATAAAAAAAGAAATTTATGGAAAACAGTTTAGTTGAAGTAAAATATGGATCATGTTAACAACACAATTGATAAGTTTGGCCGCCAGAACAATTATAACAAATTTCAAAATGTACGCTGTTCACCTGGAGTTGGATTTAAGGTTACCTCTGATGGTCAATATGACATGGAAGGAAAACGCCTATCTAATGTAGGCACACCTACAATGGTAACTGATGCTGCTACTCAGGAATTTGTGAAAAAGAAGTTCACAAACTTCAGATTCAACTAATTGATATGATAAATAAGTATAAAATTAACGTTTTCTCCACAAGGTTTAAGAAAATGGAGCAGCTAGAAAAAGATTTCCTTAATTTTGATCCAATAAAATTACACGAAAAACTTGAAAATTATAAGGAATCCCTTCAATCTCTCGAGAAGAAGCTTAATGATGCAATTGGTGCTGCTTCAACTGTTAATGTAGCAAAGGCTGCTAACAAAAAGCGAACCTAATAATTTTAATTGTTTATTTGTTCGTTGGGGTGGGGGTGGTGGTGACTGCTTTTAAAGACAGAAGGGTTACGATATTTTTTAATATTCTTTTTTTAACAATGGAGCAAGACAGGTCAGACAGTCACAGTTCTTTACTTTGGAGTAAAAAGTACGTTCCAATTTATGGTGATATTAGACTCGATAGTCCAATACAGCTTGACGAGCGGGAGGAAGAAGATGCTGATATGGACATCGGAAATCTGAATGATGTTGTCAATAATGAGCCGACTGAAAATATGAATAAGCCGACTGAAAATATGGAGCTTGATTCTTCGATATCAGATATGGAGCAGAATGATGATGATGATGATGATGATGTGGATGGTCCGGTTGCTACCAATATCTACCACCTAGATGACATTGAAATTTTTGTTAATTCGGTTCCTGAAGGATGGGGAGCGCCAAACATCACTATTGAACAAATAAAGAAAAATAATGCTTTAATGTTGCAAAATAGGTTATTAGAAAATGCAAGGTTCTATCGAAAGTTCTAACCTAAAAAATTTATTGTCAACCTTTGTTTAGTTACAATATAAATAAATAAAAAGTTTTTATCCTAAATGTTGTTTTTCTTATGTTACCTCGCATTTTATTTTTATATAAATAAGACGAATGTCTTTCAAAACATTTTGTGGCTCTGAAAAAAGGCTGATTGTTTTTTCATATTTAGCTATGGGACAAAATAAAACAAAATTTCTATTTTATCAAATTTATTGGTAATAAATACAAAATAAATTCGGTTTAGTAGTACATAGAGTAAAAAATAAGGTTTTAAACAGATCTATTTGTAACGTTTCCATTCATAATATTATAGGAAAAAAATGAGTCGTGAATAATTAGGGCATTCACTTTAGTGTCTTTGGGAAACTGCTGTCCTCCAATCGTTTGAAATTCCAACTTTACGTCCACTGTAGAGGATTTGACTGCCTCGGGCTGATGGCTGCAGTCAATAACAAACACTGGATTGTCCAAATATTCGGCCAAATCCATCATGGGATCGTTTAGTTCACGACCATAATAACTGCTTTGGAAATTTTCATAGTTATAATAGGCTGCTGCGTAAAGTTTTTTAGCGAAATCAAAGTTCCATCTTTCGTAAGGATACACTGTTGAGTTTAGATACAATCTAACGTCACTTATATTTGCAGAATTTAAATTTAAAAATTAATAATCATATCATAACAAAAATTGAAAAATATAAATATTTAGGTTTGATTGTAGACTGCAATTTGAGTTTTAAAGATCATATTGAATATATTATTAGAAAATAAATCAATTTTCGGATCTCTTTAAAAAAATTCAAAAGCTTTTAAATTTGCAAAGTAAAAAAATATATATTATAGCTACATTATTTCAAATCATACTTACTTAGCCTTAATTTGGGGTGAAGCAAACAAAAATGATTTAAATAAATTACAAAAATATCAAAATAAAGTTATTAAAAGCCTATATATAGCCTTATAATTTCCCATATCGAACACACAATTTATTCATTTATAATAAAACGACATTTTTTAATATTTTAGAAATTATTTAACAACAATTTTCTTTAATACATAAAATACAAAACAGACAAATTGAAAGCAATTTAATTTTAATAAATCGAAATAATATACATAACTACTGGTAGGTGGTAGAGGAGCTTTCCTTGCCTGAGGAGGTACCACCCCACCACCCTTTAAGGGACCCGTGAAGTCTTAACGGACGTTTCGGGTTCTGGGTGTGTGAGTCAGTTTTCCTTCTTCCTTCTTTCTCTTTTCTTTTTTCCTTTTAACCCCCAAACTATGTACAAATGATGGCGGCACACCCGGAAGTAAAATGTTCCGGAGGTAAAATACCCCTCCATTCGGATCTCCGGGCGAGGGGTGCATCCAGGAGGCCTTCATCGAGAAGTTTAATTTCTTTTGCAAACATATGTGGGCTTAACATCAATATAAACTCCGTTCACTATCACCTTCAGTTATCTAAGTCCCACATACTGTTTCTAACGGAAACACAAATAAGTTCTAAATCGTCAACCAGCCACCTTCTCTTTCCAGGCTACGAACTTATTTCGTCTTTCCGTCCACATGGTGGCGTATGTGCTTACGTCCGCAACGATCTGGCTTGTGCTCGAGTTTCCAATCTTGAATCGGGTAGGCCCGATATCCTTTGGCTTAAACTTTTCCTTAGGTCTTCAACTAAATTTATCTGCTGTTTGTACCGGTCCCAGTCTAATAATTCCTATGTCGAAATCTTTGACTTTCTTTCAACAAAAATCGATATCATAATTTCTCAGTTTCCATCGGCTGAAATAATCGTGCTTGGCGACTTCAATGTCCATAATAAGGATTGGCTAGGCTCTTCAAAAACTGACCCCCAAGGCAGAGCAGCCGAAATCTTCGCAGTCAGTAACTCTCTTACCAACCTTATTATGGAACCCACCTACTTTCCTAGAGTTTCAAATCATAGTTCAAATCCCCTTGATCTCTTTCTTACTACCAACCCCGAACTCTATCAAACATCTGTCACAGCTCCCCTAGGTCGCTCAGATCATGGCTTA
Source organism: Listronotus bonariensis (assembly GCA_014170235.1). Lineage (NCBI taxonomy): Eukaryota > Metazoa > Arthropoda > Insecta > Coleoptera > Curculionidae > Listronotus > Listronotus bonariensis. The sequence goes on along the minus strand of JACEGR010000964.1, from coordinate 46,804 downwards.
GTTACAATATCTTACCCTGCATATCCCGAGGTAAATGAATACATGCCACCACGCACCGTATGGCACTACAACTCAGCCGACTGGGATGGCCTGAGGGACTTCTTCGCCACTTACCCCTGGAATTGCATCTGCTTTTCTTCTGGTGATCCTTCTGAAATTTGCAATCAACCGACGGAATCAATTCAATTGGGCATTGAAACCTATATTCCACACACCATCAAAAACCCCAAACAATCCAATAACAAACCCTGGTTTTCCAAATCTTGTGATAAAGCTAGAATTTTAAAAGTTCATGCTCACAAAAAGTTTCTACAGGATCCTAGTCCAGAAAATCGACAGGCCAGCATTGAAGCAAGAAACTACTACAATCAAACAATTTCTGAAGCCAAAGACTCCTTCGACAATCGTATTAAAAACAAAGTTCTTTCTTGCTCAAATGGCAGCAAATCTTTCTGGTCCTTTGCGAAAAACATAAGTAGGAATTTTTGTACCAGTTCTTTTCCGCCACTAGCTTTGGAAAATGAAATTGTTTCTACCGCTAAAGGAAAGGCAGAATTATTTGCTAAACAATTTGCTGCCAATTCAACCCTTGACCCTCCCGTAAATCATCCAATTCCAGCGGTTACCCCAGTTCCTCATAAAATGCCCGATATTATTTTTAAGGTAAAGCACATTAAGCGTATCCTTTCTTCCCCTGACACCAAGAAATCGTCTGGGCTGGATGGCATACCAGCAATCGTTTTAAAAAAATGGGCTCCAGAACTTGCACCAATCTTAACTCGGCTCTTTCGAATTTCTTACAACACAGGTATCTTCCCGGAAAGCTGGAAAGCTGCACGTGTTCAACCTATTCCCAAGAAAGGATCTAAATCTCTTCCATCTAACTATACACCAATTTCAATTCTCTCAGTTCTTTGTAAAGTAATGGAAAAACTAATTAATTCACAAATTCTTAAGTACTTAGAAAAACACAAAGTTTTGCATGACAGGCAGTATGGATTTCGCCACAAAAGATCTACGGCAGATCTTCTTTCCTTCGTATCACACTGCTGTAATAAGTCTCTTGAGTTTCTAGGTGAGTCCCAGATCGTTGCTCTTGATATATTCAAAGCTTTTGACCAGGTCTGGCATGCCGCACTTCCTAATAAACTTTCCTCCTATGGTCTTTCAACTAAACTCTGTACTTGGCTCTCTAGTTATCTATCTGATCGTCGTATATCAGTTATTGTGGACGGCCATTCTTCAAGCTTTCACCAAGTAAATGCGGGAGTCCCTCAGGGCTCAGTTCTGGCACCAACATTGTTTCTTCTTCACATCAACGACCTTCTCTCGTCCACAACTAATTCCATTCATAGTTTCGCCGACGATAGTACCCTTCACTCCAGTTTTCAGGTTCCTAAACCCATCAGTAAACCTGACTTGGAAAACAAACGCAGAGCGATGCAGATATCTCTTTCGCAGGATCTTAATTTAATATTGGATTGGGGCGCCAAAAATCTCATCCATTTTAATGCATCCAAAACACAATCATGTTCCTTGTCGCGAAAAGTCATCAAATACTCATCCTCTACTTATGAGCGGCCAAGTTTTACAGAGCAAAGACACCTTTAATCTTGTGGGCGTCACATTTGAAAGTAACCTTAACTGGCATAAACACATTGTATCCATAGCCACGGCAGCTTCAAAAAAGCTTGGATTTCTCTTTCGAGCCAAAAAGTATTTTCCCCTTCTAATTTATACACTTTATATGTGTCCCAAATCCGACCTCCCTTGGAATATTGTTCTCATATCTGGGGCATGGCGTCCCCCACAACCCTAAGCATTCTTGATTCTATTCAAAGAAGAGCTATTCGTCTCATTAATGATCCTTCACTTACTGAAAGGCTTCCCTCTCTTGCACATCGTCGGGCTGTGGGGGATTTATCGCTTTTTATAGGTACTTCCATGGCTTCTGCTCTGAAGAATTGTCCAGTATAGTTCCTCCAGTTACGGTTCCCAACAGAGAAACCCGTGGTTCCGCGCGTATGCATCCCTATACGGTCCAACTGGACAGGCCCCGAACTTCCCACTTTGTTCGTTCTTTTATCCCTAGAGTTTCTAGGTTGTGGAACCTGCTGCCCGCGGAGGTCTTTCCTTCATCCCCAAATCTTCAAGTATTTAAGTCCCGTGTCAACTAAATCCCTCTTACATCGCTTAAGACACCCACGGTACGTTAGTATTTAGGCTTTTAGCCTTCGTGGTTTGTCCAAAGATAAAAAAAACTACAACAACTTGCAATGATTTATTTTTTACGTCTACAAAAACAAAGAAGGCCAAAAATGCAGTAACTTTAATGGATTAATTCAATGTAACAAGCCACCAAACGCAATTAAAAATTTAAAAATAAATTGGTGAATTTAAAATTTCTGTTAAAAATTACATATTAATTAAAAGAACTTAATGTTTCGTAGATTTTAGTTACTATTTTTTATGATAACAAATAAAATTTATTTTTAATAAACCTAAAAACTAAATACAAATAAAATCAATAAAAATAAATATATTATACATATAGATTGTTAAATAATTACTAAAATAAACAGATAGGAATCCAATATAAAATAAATGTATTTTTTAGGATTATAAATAAATAAAGAACTTGAACTTAAATATTTTTTTCCTTTTTTCGAATAAACCCAACAACAATAGGGTTTTAACCGGGACCACTTTTAATCTGTGTGCATTTCGTTTCGATAAAATAAAACCCTAGGCAGATAATGTATGACGCTTAACATGATGTTTAAAAAGTCACATTTCTTGTCGTTGTGGCGAGCAGTGGTGTAGTGGCTAGCGTGTCAGCCTCTTACCGCAGCGATCCGGGTTCGAATCTCGGAGTCGGACATCGGATTTTTAATAACTCACCTCACAGTTGGCAATGGCAAACCACTGTGTAGTATTCTGCCATTTCTAGGTAGTAGTTATTTAAAAATAACGTCCGTGGTGGCACTACCGCGTTGTCTAAAAGGTGCTGTGAAATGCAACTGCATGTTTCAGTGCTTGGATTACGTTGACGGAACACGATAATATTGTGTTAAACATCCAGTAACCCGGCACTCACGGTACACTGGTATTTAGGCATAAGCCTTGAGATGTCATAAAGATAAAAAAACCCTGTACCTACTTAGCCTTCTTCAATTGTTTTGATTTTTTTACCAGTTGCCCCATTGAGTGGCCAATTTTTTTAAACTTAAGCTTTCTATCTTTTACCGTTTCTTTGTTATGATTTTTTTTCTAAAAGAATGCAAACTGAGAGACTGTAGACGGGGTCATGGCCGTCTATAAATAAATTAATTTTGATAAGAACTTTTAATTTCCGTGACTATGATAAGCGAAAAAGAGCTGATCTTTGACCACCTCCTTTATATTTTTGAAGAGTGAAGACGTTTTTTATAAAGCAAAAACAATAAACAAAGAATATTTTTAACGGATTTTAAAATTTTAGACCTATTGAACCATAAAAATCAAAAATTTACGTTTGTTTTTTAAGGTTATCTAAATGTACCTAAATGCTCTGAAAGTAACAAAGCGTTGACATCGTTTCGAAGGGCAATAATAGTTATTTATTAGATAAGTGAGTTATATTACATATAAGTCACGCAAGAAAAGTTTAACTCTCGAGCCCGAAGGGCGAGAGAGTAATTTTCTTAAGTGACTTATATGTAATAACTCACGTGTCTAATACAAAATTTTATCCAACACTTTCGTATAATTCGTTTTTAATATCGAAAATAATTTGAAAACGTCATCCATTATTTGTTACTTGTCATTGTCAACACCAGCAACAAAATTTTGTATTGTCTATAATTCACTAGTGAGCTAAAGGGTACTTTAGCTCACTAGTGACTTATAGTACACTTTATATCCTCAAAATCTGATCAATTATGTAGATATTATATGTAAGTGTTGGATAAAGATTATTTACGACAGTTATTTTAGTTCGATCTAATCTCTACATATACGGGGTAAGTTGGAAAAATAAATTCTTTTTACCATATTTTAATAGGGGTTCTACTTTTTAAATATGACATAACTTTTAATTTTACACAAGGTTTCCAAATAATATGTTGTTCTAAGTTTAAAAATAAAGGTAGTTTTCTCCTAGGCTAGATTTGCAAATTTGATTCTACCGCGTATACGCTAAAATGTATTCAAACTTTGATCAGTGGTTTGTGAGTTTAGGCATATGCGGATATTTTTATTAAGTATACATTCATGTTTTGTTGTATTTTATGTTTGTTTTTATAACATTAGAAAATCAAATAAGTAATTCGAACTGGCGGCCAATTAAAATTATTATTATTTTAGTGATTACAGCCACAATGTCTTCCAAATAAGCATATTGTGGTTAAAAACTGAGACTGAAATAAGCAGAGAAGCGCTAAACCCATATAAGCTGCTAGAAGTTAAATGTCCAAAAATTAAAAAAAAAAAACTTTTTCGAAATTCAGTGGACAAGAAAACGATTTTCGTAAAAGAATATTAAGGTTTGCTAAAGTAGGATTTTACCACATATTGTACGACGCTTGGTCTATAAATTTCGCAAGAATATCATCAATCATCAACCATAGCTTTAACTAACAGGCTTATATCGCTGGTAAATACTGGTTTAAGCCATTACCAAAAAGCAAAAATGCAAAAATATCAAGAATTAAAGCTAAGTTTATAAATTCGACCAGAGCAAAAATGCTTATAAAAATACCGTTGATGATCACTTTACAAGTTTATGCAAGGTCTAGTAAACTAAAGTTAAAGTCATTAGAAAAAGAAATTTGTTTTTATTTTTAAAACTTAAGTTTAAGCAAGGCATTCCTATTATTGTTAATCAAAATTATTAAATGTACCAGGTGTATTTTAATTTTTTAAGTATACTATATTCCTAGGCCTTATTACCCTACTATAGTATAATAAGGCCTATTGACAAAGATTTCACTTGTAATACCACTAGTGCTTAATTTATTTCTAGAAAGTTTTTCAAAGCAATGAATATTTTAAAAATTATTCCAAGCCGCAGGCAAAGGATAATTTTATTAAAATATTTGTGGCCAAGAAAAAATTACTTGGAATAATTTAAGCACGTGTGGTATTCGGTAGGAAAATTTTACACCAAATTGGTTCAACTAATACTTTTTTAAATTTTATGTTTGCGCCTTTAACACGAGCATTAAAAATGTAACATAAAATAAATATTTTCAAGTAGTTGCAAATTTATACAATTTTGGACTTTGTTTATTACTACAGTTGTTTAAAAAAGCATTTTGATTTTTTAAGGTTTATACTCAGTAGTTAGGGATCCCTGGACCATTTTTCCAAGTCATTACTAACAATTTTTCGTGAGTAGCTTCATTTTGACGAGACGCCCAACTTTTTCCTTACAACAATTTTCGTTGGTGGTAACTTACAGGGGTAACAGGAATTAGGTGTGTTGATTTGACAGATATCAAAATTTTATTACAAACAAGGATTTTCTCTGTTAATTTTTAAGATAATTATTGAAAAAAAATTCCTACAAAATGTAAGGTTTCCCTATCACCAACTTGTATGGTTAACAATGTCGTTAAAAATAACTTCTAACCAGCTGATTTTTTTGTTGATTAAATAATATTTATACAAATTAACACCCATATTGTTCTACAAATTGCGCGGTACGGCATCCTGGTTTTTTATATTTATCAAACCCAAATATTTAGTCTCTGTTAGGAAAACAGTTGGTCGTCTCGTCAAAATGAAGCTACTTACCAAAAATTAGCTTGTGAGTAATAAGCAGGAAAAATGGCCGATGGATCCCTAACTGTAGCTTTTGTTTGCCCCTCAATTACTTTTATTACTTCTGTCCTAAGATATTTTTTACTAACTGTAGTTGCAACAAATGTCATTTAGGGACTTTAAACCGTACATTCTTTTATATTATGGCACGTCTAAGATACTACAACTAGTAAAAATAACATTTTTTTAATTATGTATGAAAATGACAGGCATGACGGAAAAACAAAATCTATGATTATGTCAAAAAATTTCCACTACCGTTCGCTCTGTACCCCAGGAGAAAAAAATCCGATAAATACTTCTTTTGTCATCGTTTTTTTTGTGTACGCCCAATCTGAATTTTTTTGTTTACATTTTAAAGTAAGTAATTAGTATACCGGGTGCCCCTGAAATTACTAGCAAGCCTGTTATTTTCTTAAGAAGTGTTACACGATTTTAAAATTTTGGTTGAATGTATGGTGGGATAGGATGCAGATTTTTGATGTTTCAATTTTATATGTAGCACATCCGGTTTACTCGAAAGTGCTCTCATCTTTGCTATTTTTAATAAAACACCCTATATATTTTTCTACAAATCAATTTTATAGTCAATTCCAAGATAACACATGTACCACATGTTATATCTATCTTTATAAGTTCTTGAGAAAATGGCGTTCGAAAATGTCATGTTAACCGCTTTTTTTTCGAATTGGTAAAAAACAAATTATGGTAGAAAAAGGCTTATGCAATTTTTTACATATATTTAATAAATCCCTTATCCTATTACACAAAAATAATTTCGGTTTTACTGGAAGTGCTCCAGAAATTGACTTTCGGCAGTAAAGAAGTTCAATAATTCAAATGGAAAGATCTAACTTAGGACTTAAACTAAAATTTAACACTTGTTTCCCAATATTTTTGTGAATTATATCCTATCTCTAAACCTTGTAGATTTTATGTTTTTAATAGTGAAACATTAAAAAGTATATTTTCTTCGCTATTTTTAAGGCAGCCAGGCGTTTTACTATCAATATCTTAAAGCTATTAGGTTTAAAGATAGGACATAATTAACAAAAAGATTCAGAAAAACTGTTTTTTAAAGTTTTAATTTAAGGCTTAAAATAGTGGTTTCCATTTGAATGTGAAGTTCTTTACTGTAGAAAGTCAATTTCTGTGGCACTTCCGGTGTTTTTACGGTGGTACAATAAATTTTTATTAAATATGTATAAAAATCTCACTGGCCCTTTTGGATAATTATTTGTTTTTAATCATTAAAAATGGCGGTTAACAAGACATTTTTTAACGCCATTTTCTTATAAACTAATTAGGATAGGTATAACTTGTGGTACACGTTTTTTTTTTTTTTTTTAATTGGCTGTAGAATTAATTTCAAGAAAAATATATAGGGTAATTTATTTAAAATCACAAAGTTGAAGAGCCCTTTCGGTTAAACCGGATCTAAAACATCAAAAATCTGCATCCTATAAAACCGACCAAAATTTCAAAATCATGCAACACTTCTCAAGAAAATGACATACGGGACAGTTTTTAATAATTTTACGAAAAAAGTTATTCTTTATAAAAAGTTTTGCATGGTCTAAAACCCAAAATGCAATCATTAGACAGCTTTTTTTTCAAGAGGAAAGTACCTTTATTTTTGAAAATTTCAAAAATTAATAATAAGAAAAATATTTAGAAACAAGAATAACTTTTAAATGTGCAAACTCGTTCGTTTACTAAAAAAATAATATTCCAATATTTGCATTTTAGAATTTAGACCAGAGATAGCGAACCAATGGCACGCGTGCCCAAAATGGCACGTGACGTATGTTCATAAGGAGAGTAGTTTAAATTTGATTTTTTTGATCATTAAAATTTAGAGTCACTGAAAATATTTAATTTAAAATACATGATCACTCTTTTTTGCTCTTCAAAATTTTTTCTCCCTTAATAGTATTTTATGGCACGCCAAGAATATCATTTTACATTTTTGTACAAAACTGTAACGCAAGAAGCATAACTTTTATTTTTAAATTAATAATAAACACCTAACATTAAAGAAAATCAAACATCATTAAACATATTTGACATTTAATGTCAAAGATATTTCAGAATCTTTTGAAAAAATATAAAATATCTAAAATTTAAGACCTAATAATAGTTAATTTTTATTTTTATTATTTGTATTTAATTTATCTTGAAAACGGTGGCAGATTTGCCACCGAAACGTCGTTTTTAAACTATCTTTTACTTTTTAGTACTTTTAATTTCATTTTTGGCGAGTACCCAACTAATTACCATCCATTAAAATATTTCATATCAATCAAAATAAAATTTTGTACTTACTAGTTCCAATTGTTTGGTACATTTGTCCTTTTGTAACACCTATCCTGGAACACACTGTATTTATGTAAAAAATATGTAATCAGGCTACGTGCTCTCGAAAAGGTTTATTTACTTTATCTTTTTTGTGTACTGCGGCATTGCTTTCAAAATTGGATTATCTCTAAGCCCAACTATATATATATAAATTAATCTTGCTTTTTCTGCATTTTCTTAAAGAATATTATACGTTGACAAGTGTGTTCCTGTAATTTTGTTTTTAGGTTAATTATTGGTTTTTAAAGTATATTCTAATAAGCAAAGATGAAGTTTCAAGTTAATAAGGCTTTAGTGCCCATGAAAGCTCATTATTTTTTATGGAATGCAGGTGATTTAATTTTTTTTTTTTTTTGTATAAGTTAATTAAGAGTTTAGTTGTGTCGCAGTGATATCTATTACTTTTTCAAAACTCTAGAACCCTTGTAAGTACCTACTCATAGAAAGTTTTGAATAACAATGTTTCACTTTATTTCTTTATTTAGTTTTTTTATTCGGTGCTGGATACACCAGCAGGTTAAGTAGGCTGGAGCCTAGGGCGCCAAATTTTAGGAGCCGCAGATTCCTTAAAAAACTTTTTGATAAGTTGTATCATATACAGGGTTGCGACTTTTCGGTGACCTTGCAGGATATAGCGAAAACTAAAAGAGATAGAACAAATCTGAGTGCGCAATCTCGATTTCTGATTTTTTTTAATGGTTCCCAAAGAATCATTTTTAAGAGCATCAAGTACCTCCATAATTTCTGCTTTGAATATTTGTTTTTCGGTTATTGTATTTAAAAAATAAATCTGTAAGTAATAAATCATTTTATTCACTAAACTACATTCTGGTCACCATGTCCAGACTTTGCAACAATTTGCCAAACATCCGTTAAAACTAAACCAACCTGTTTGCGCGCTCCTTTGACGCCAAAAAAAAGACTAGCTTTGAATCACCGGTGAATCATTCACCAAGCCCTTGAAACAACGTGAATTCCGTTCACGTCCACGCACAGTGGCAAATTTTTAATATTTAGGTGGACATTAATAAAAAAAATAATTTTTATTTCTTCGGCATTGGTATTATTTAATAGTGCTTTAATAACGCATTTGCCCAATATTCTTATTACCAAACAGAGTTTTTTAAAAAATAAACCATTATATTTGATTTAAACCATTTTGTCCAGCTAGAAGGGAAAAATTTGCCACTATGCCATTTTATATTTTTTTACAAGCAAAAATTTTTATGAAAAATTACTTTTTTCAAAAATTAAATTTTTGGTTCATTTGTCCTCTTGTAAACCTCATCTGTACACAGTCTGTAGATGCATTTTCAAAATTATATTTATATTTATATAAACAAATGTGTGTTTTTAAATAAAACTGTTAGAATACATGTTATTTACTTTCCTTTTGGTGGCGATGAATAATATATAAAATTTAAGGGATGGGGAGAGAAGGAAGTGTAAAACAGTCGAGGGCAAAATTTAAATTTATTTTCTAGGTCAAAGAATCTTAAATAATTTATTATATCTCTGGGCTTCTAAAATAAACAGATCAGCATAAGTATTGCATAATTTCGAGAATCATAAGAGGGTTTTCTGCATTTTTGGATTTAAATACAAGTACAATATCCTCAAGGTATTAAAAATAACTGATTGTGAATTTGAAATTATTAAAAATAATAAAAAATATCGGAATATTTAGTATTGCCGAAAATTTTACAGTCGAACTCTTTCGGTAAAATTACAAAGAAAAATCCTTTACACAGGGTGTTTCCTAATTGCGGTGACAAAATTTAAAGGCATCATCCTAAGCCAATTTTACGAAAAAAAAGTTCATATAAACATAGGTCCTGTAATGCTTTCTTTCTTAGATCCAGGGTGGTAAACTTTCAAAAATAATCGTTTTTTTAATATCCTAAATATGCTTTTTCCGATTTTAATAAAATTTGGCTGTAATATCTATTGTAATCGGAGGCTAATTTAGTCCTAACCCAATTTTAATTAGTGGCGGCACGTTGTGCATCTTGGATCATATTATTGACAAAACAACGTTGGTGCATTGTTCTTGCTTTTATAACAATAAATTTAAAAAGGTTATTTAAAATTGTCCTATAAAGTTTATAACTATTATTTGTACTAAACTAACTTACAAACCTAAATTTTTACCATTATCGCGGAATTTTTTTTTTGTAAACAAACACAATTGCATGTTTGGATGTAATTTTAAACTTATAACATCTTTTCTTTATAACAGTTTTTGATATTAGCAAAAATACAATGGTTGCAATTTAGGTTTTAGACCATATGCAGAACTTTTTATAAAGAATAACTTTTTTCTTAATATTAATCATAAAAAAGTTTCCCACATGACGTCAAATTACGTAGACACACTGTATACGCCCATGAGTATCATAAAGGGTGAGTTTTTTTCGATGTAGTACAAAAACCGCAGCAGCTACAGATACAGAGATGGTTAAATGGGAAAAGAATTGTAGTTCTTAAAGCTTAGATAAAATTACTTTTTGTTTCGTCCAAAAAGTACTAGTTTACTAGATATTTACAAAATGAAACGTTTTTTTCCATTTTTTTTCTCTGTAGCTCAGTTAATATTTAAAATAATAAAAAAGTAAATGGGAAACTTGTAGATATTATTACAAAATAACTAGCTACGTTTCTTTGATATTATCTTCTTAATAGAAATTTTAAATTAAATAATTAAGTAAAATCATTTATAACTCTTTATGCAATAATTGGGGACACTAACTTTTAAAAATTAAAAAAAATAAGTTTCTTAAAACGTTTAACGAGTCATTACTAGTATTTTAAATGTGATAAACTTTAAAAGACAAACTAAATTGATTAAAATAAATAACAAAAACTAACAATTATCAAGGAGAAATCAATTTAACTACTACTACTACTACTACTACTAAATTTATCACAATAATAGAGACATTTTGCACCTTTTAAAATAACAGATTTTTTAGTCCTTATGGTTATCGTTATTAAGCATAACGATTACGGCAGCAGTTTTGGACAGAGATTTTGCAGCCTCTTTTAAGAAATTTATATTGCATCTGCGCCTTCGACAGATAACCTTATTTTTGCCTGTGGTTCACCAATTTTAAAGTTAACGAAAAATAAGTACTTTACTTTACAGTACAGTTCTTTTGATTTCGTTTTTTAATGCTAGATGTAATCAATACAGTATAAGCAAAAAAGCAAAACACAAAAATTATAGGGTTAGGTTTGGTAGTAGAATAAAAAGCATGTGTGCCAAATTGTAACATGTAAATTAATTACTGATTAAAAACATTCTTAAAAGTGCAAGTATGTTTTAATTTCTTTACATTATTTTATTTTTCTTACTGCTATGGGCTTTTCGGTAATTAGGGCCTATATATCAATGATATTTTAATTTTAACGGCATCAAAGTTTCAACCTTCTTAAATAATTAATATTAAAATTTCTACAATTCGGCAACCACGCATTTTAACAATAACGATAACGATAGCGATAAGCTCTTCGGTATTCATCCGTAATTAAAGGAGTCCGGTATGGTTAATAACGATAACGGATCATGTTTGCGTTACTGCGCAGTCTAAGAATAACGTTAATCACAACGGAATTGCAAAATAAGGGGTGCAAAATGTCTCTAATAACGATAACGGATCATGTTTCCGTTACTGCGCAATCTCAGAATAACGTTAACCACAACGGAATTGCAAAATAAGGGGTGCAAACTGTCTATTAATAATTGAAATTGCGCTTAAAATAAAACCAAGTAAAAAAGGAAACCTTACTATTCAAGGATTATCAAAGATTTTACTATTGCTGCCTATACCCATCCCATGCTAAATATTTTTTAAACCAAATTTGTTGCTACCTTTTGGATACAACGCCAATGGGGTATAATCATAAATTAATACGTAATGTGTTACATAAACTCAAACGAGCATATTATGGAAGTTAAAAGAATTACTGGAAAAGCTGTTAACAAAAATAAATGAATTTTTAACAAATCTGCAGCGAGACTCCGTGTACTGTAGTATTCTACAAATCGACTTCATTTTACCTCACTCGCACTCTGTGTTTAAAAAACACGCTTGGAGTCGATCAAATTGGTCGCCTATAAGCGAGGTCTCCAAACGTGTCGAATTCTAACAAAATTTTAAAAAAGTCATACATTAGGTGTTCGTTAGTTTACTATGATTTATTTATTTATTTAGTTGTTTTTGTGTTATTAGAATGCAAAAATTGATTTTATTATTTTTTACAATGATAAAAATATATGATTTTAGTTATAGCTATGTGTTTACTGTCCAACCAATGTGACCTAGATTTTTGCAAAGATTTACTAATGTATAAAGCTAATATGTTATTGATTTTTTTAGTTTAGATAAATTGGTCACATATTTTTGCTTTACAGATTTAAATTATTTACAGTAGGGAACATTAATAGCTATTTATTTGAAAAAAAGGTTAATCTTCAAAAAAATGATTTCATTAAAGGAGGGAGTATCCGATAGACATAATAACTGCTAATGCCATAGTGAAAAATTGACTCCAAGAGTAAAACAGAATAAAATTAAATAAAAATTGATTAAAAGCCTAACCCTTTTTTGTTTCGTGTTGAATGATTATCCGTAACTCTAATTCGCAATAGCTCTATGTGTGTCCTTTTTCATCTTGCACAGTTAAACAGAGAAGTATTAGTACACATATAGACATTTTACGAACATTTTCGATGTTTAGTCTATTGTGACACAGAGTGCAATTATCGACTTCTCGAGTAGAAATCTACGATAGAAACCGAGGTGTAGAATTCTATAGAGCACGGAGTCCCGCTGCTGGTTAACTTGTTTCTTAGCCAACTAAAAAAACATACAAATTTTTAAATTATTATGTTCAAAACTACGGTATTTTTCATATAAAGTATATCTCCTGCTATGCATCGGGGAACAGCTTATAAAATGGTCTTAAAAAAGCCATGTCCAACCATGGTTGCTATTAAAAAAATGCAAAGGTATGTCGTAGCTCAAATGCTACATATCGGATTACACCTTTCTATTAAAAATATAATTATAAATTTCTATTATTAACACTTTTTTCAACTTCGAATATTAACTGAGTTACAGAGGAAAAAACATTTTTGGAAAAAAAAACGTTTTTTTTTCAAAATATCCAGTAAGCCATGATTTTTTTGGACGAAACAAAAAGTTATGTATACTAAGCTCTTAAAACTACAATTTTTTCCCAATTTAACTATCTGTGTAGCTGCAGCGGTTTCTATTAAAAATATAATTATCTACAAGTTTTCTATTAACACTTTTTTTTCAATTTTCCAAATATTAACTGAGTTACAGAGGAAAAGACATTTTTGGATTTTTTTTCAACATATCCATTAAGCCATGATTTTTTGGACGAAACAAAAAGTTATGTACACTAAGCTCTTAAAGCTACAATTTTTTTCCCAATTTAACTATCTGTGTAGCTGCAGCGGCTTCTATTAAAAATATAATTATCTACAAGTTTTCTATTAACACTTTTTTTAAATTCCGAATATTAACTATGTTACAGAGGAAAAGACATTTAAAAAAAAAGGTTTAAAAATATAATTACCTATAAGTTTTCTATTAACACGTTTTTTTTTTTTTTTAATTCCAAATATTAACTAAGTTACAGAGGAAAAGACATTTTTGGAAAAAAATGTTTTTTTTCTAAATATCCAGTAAGCCATGATTTTTTTGGACGAAACTACAAGTTTTTCCCCATTTAACTATCTGTGTAGCTGCAGCGGTTTCTAAGATCCCTGTACTAAATATCGAAAAAACCAAGCTGTATACAGGATGTTGATAAAAAATGTTTATATAAACATGGGTCCGGAAATTCCTCGGTCCCAAGATACATGGTGTTAAACTTGTAAGAATAAAATGGGTTTTTAAATATCTTAAATATTTTTTACCCAATTTTGTTTTAATTTGGCAATATTATTTATGGCATTCAAGGGGTAATTTATCACTAACTTAATTACATTTAATAGGTCCAGTGGTGTTTTGACCGGCAACTAAAGGAATACTTCTACCACAAAACGGTACCCCACTGAATGTGTAAATGTGTGTAAAATTTATATATGCTTTCTTTAGGGGTATTTTCTTTGTTAGCTGCTTACAGCAGCTGTAAGCACTTTTATTTTTTGACAAATCAATGACGTCAGTCTTACAGCAGCTCACAGCGGTTGTTAGCGGCGTGGGAGATGTCTAACCACTGTCTAACATGATGAAAAAACAAGGAGCCGAATTTGAGGTTAAAAGTCAAACAAAATTGACTAAATGTATACTAATAACAATAACAATAGTTTGTGTGAAAAACCATGTAAAGGATTAATTTACCTGCCATTAAAGATATTGCGCATTTTTGTTTTAAAACTGGAGTTGCCATTATTTAGGTTATATTACGTTCAAGTTTTCAATAAGGTTGAGATATTAAAAACAAAACTTTTTTAAACCTAAATGGCTAACTCTATATATTTTTTGTAATATGTTCGTAAATTTGGCTGTATTGTGCGCATTAAGAGATATATTTGAAGGTTCTATAAGCATTAAGCCATGTATAGACTTGGATACAATCGGGACAACATTGTCGGCCGATTGTATCTTGTTTAATTAATTTTTCAGCAACAAAGTTGGCCAACATTTGCAGATACAAAAGTGTTTCGCGTCCACACTAGTTTTAAAGCTCGTACAAACCTGCCAAAGTTTTCCATATTTAATGGAAAACAGGCGACTTGCCGATTCCTTGGATGAAAACGCCCACAGATGTTGCCATGGCGTTTGGAACAAGTCGGCCGATCGATGTGCAACATTCAAGATACAGTCGGCCAACAAATGTTTTCGCCGACTGTATCCAAGTCTGTACGTGGCTTTAGTTTTTTTGTAAATTAGAAAAGAAATCTTAACAATGGCAGTATTTCAGAAATGACATTGGTTGTTTTTGCAAAAAACCCTTTAATTATATAACAACAGTTTTTACTAAATTAAGTGTTTTCGAAATTTGTAAGTTTTTTGAAAATTTAACACCCTTTAACGAAAAATTTGCCGACCCATGTTTATACTTTTATTATTTATTTTGGTGTAAATTCTGGCCCTAAATTTTCTTAACAACATTCTGTAACACCCTGTATATTAAAACTTTTAAACTTTAAGGGGTTATTTCCCTAACACCAATGACATTTTAAAAAAATATACATGCGTGTGTATGAGGTTGTACCATTATTTTATAATATCGAATTACCGTCTTAAGTTTCGTGCAAAAAATTTGAACCTTGATATTTTAACAGTTTTTTTTATCTTTGGACAATCCACGACGCCTAAAAGCCTAAATACTAACGTACCGTGGGTGTCTTAAACGAGGTAAGAGAGAGTTGGTCGACACGGGACTTAAATACTTAAAAATTTGGGAGAAAGGAACGAACAAAGTGGAAAGTTCGGGGCCTCTCCAGTTAGACCGTATAGGGACGCATACGCATGGCACACGAGTTTCTCTGTTGGGAACCGTAAGTGGAAAAATTATACTGGACAATTCTTCTGAGCAGAAGCCATGGAAGTATCTATAAAAAAGCGATCAATCCCCCACAGCAGACGATAGGTACGAGAGAAAAGCCTTTCGGTAAGTGAAGGATCATTAATGAGACGAATATCTCTTCTTTGAATGGAATCAAGAATGCTTAGGGTTGTGGGGACGCCATGGCCCAGATATGAGAACAATATTTCAAAGGAAGTCGGATTTGGGACACATATTAAGTCCTCAAGAGAAATCCTTAACTTGTGTAATTTTTCTGTCGGCATATATTTTTCTTGCCATCATATGTTTTGGAATGTAATTAAACGAGAAAATGTGATTTAGTGGACTGTATTTTGGTTTCTAATAGAAAATACCATAACTCCCGAACAGATTTGGAAATTAATTTCTAATATGATATACATGTTATAGTATGTAAGTAGAAAGTAAGCCAATCATAAGCTTTAGAAGTTTTATAAGAAAAGTTTTTATCTTTTAACAAAAAGGGCTAAAGATAAAGTTGTATTTTTGGTTAAAACAATGTTTTTAATTTGTAACAATACCTGGACTTGCAATTTAAAGTATTTATTGTGTCCGTTATCAAAAATGTAATGTAATATAATTCAATATTATATTACAACTGTCTAATAAATAATTAGATTTCCTTTTAAATAATAGGCTCATAATGCGCTATTAAATTTATATTAGATATGTATACATTTAATTTAAAACTTCTATTTTCGATATCTTAAAAATAGTAGAGATAATACAGATAATTATTTTTTATAAATAGACGTGTACAGTGAGGATCTAAAGTAATCTTCCTTTTCTTTTAAATTATGTATCGTTTCGTATATTCTGATGAAATTTAAATCCGTAGTATATAGACAAGGTCTGCACATGATGTGGCACAAGAACAACCGCACAACACGATAAGTGATTTTTTTAACACCTGTTTAAGGACGAACCACATAAACTATATATTCTAGGTTTATTAAGTACTTGTCAGAAGCTTTTAAATAATGTGGCACAAAAACAACCGCACAACACAACAAGTGATTTTTTTAAAACCTGTTTATGGACCAACCACAGAAAAGATTGTAAATTGTAGATAAGAAAGAAATTATCGCATTTTTATCTGTTGCCACAAACTAGTCGAATATCCTTTTATTTATATTTGAATTTACCTGCCTATTAAAAATATAAATAAACATTTTTTACAGTCACTACTCCCATTAATTAACTTTAGTAGTATATCGCTTTTTATAGACTTTATTGTTCTCTGTGTCAAATAGAAACATTGGCATTTGAAGTTTTTTTTAATTTTTTTCATCGTTTTGACATCCCACGAAGGCATATGCCTAAATACCAGAGTACCGTGGGTGTTGGGTTATTAGATGTTTAACCCATCGTTCCCCCTGTTCCGTCAACGTTGTCCAAGCACTGAAACATGCAGTTGTATGTATATTAGATTGGGCCAAAAAATTAACATTTTTTTTTATTTTATATTATATCAAAAATATTATTTAAGATAACAAAAAGATATCTTTAAGGTTAAAAAATGTATCTGCACATATACCTTTAGGTAATTAAAATGCCTACAAAAACATAGTTTTGAAAATTTTCGCCAGACGAGCCGTTTTCGAATAATCAAGCTTTAAACACTGATATCATTAAAAAATCACAATTTTATCAACCTTATATCATATAATCTAATAAAAAATAAACAAAAAGTATTTGAATTAAATGTAAATCAATTTCTTCTTAAGTTTAAACACCCAGTCATGGATGTTGTCGTGGCCTAAAAAGTAATTTATTTAACAGACAGTGGCGTAGCTAGGGCAGCAGGGGCCCTGAGGAAAAAAAATGGAGCCCCTAAAAATTTAAAGAGCAAAAAAAGATCCTCAGTACTTTTGTACTTTCCTCTTTTTATTTTCTTTACGTATCTTTATTCATATTAACCAAGACCGACCTCCAAAGATGATAAGAGCAAAAAAAAACCTTCCCTTTATTTAACTCTCATTTCTTTTCACTATTTCTTCGGGCCCTGGGGCACTGCCCCACCTAGCCTCATAGTAGCTACGCCACTGAGCGCAGGAAAATCAAACTTTTGGGACATTTCTTTCATTGTTGTATTAAAAAGTCAGTTTAAGACTTTGTATCGGAGAAGCAATCCTTTTCCGGTTTCATGTTTATATGAGCTTTTTTATATGTTCAATAATAAAATCTGTCTTTAAATTTTCTTTAAAACATTCCGTAACACCCTGTGGAGCACCTTGTATTTCAAGGCACAATATGTTCTGTATGGTTTTGGAAATGTCAAAGCAATCTGTAATGACCAACATTGTTAGTTTTTAAAACCGCCTATAGATATTTGTAATCAAGACGATCTTTCTGTTTAGGAACCGGTCCAGTGGTCCCATACCTTTCAGTCTACGCCAGGCAACTAGGATTTTCAAGTGTGATAGTAGGAATCATATACACAATTTTGCCAATTTTTGGCATGATAGTTAATCCTCTATTTGGAGCTATTGCTGACCGGTTTCATTGTCAAAAAAATATTTCTTTTTGGTAAGTTTGTGTATTTGTAACTTATTTTATGTTTTAAATTTATCTATTACACTGGTCAACATGATTTTAATTAGACGTAAACTGCTATAAGTATAATTTATTTATTTACTACTACCTACTTTTATTACAAGCCATTAAGGTCTTTTTTTTTAATTACCATCAGTTTTCAGTAATATAAATCAATTAAAACATGCTTTATTGTTAAAGAAAAAAATTCTTGTTAGGCTAGTAGTACTTAAGCAAGTAATAAAATGGACTTTATAATAAGAACACCTTTAAAACCTTTTTAGATCGGTTTTTGACGGGTCTAACACAAATACTTATACCGCCCTATATGGAAACCCAGCCTGTCAATGTTAAACGTTTCTGGTGTCGCACTGGGCGAACACGTCCCTTTTTGGGCGGACAAGTATACCACAATAAGTTATATGCAATTTTTAAACATTGTGCCAATAATGGTAAGGGTTACAGTCATGAAACCATAAGGCTCAAACACATTGTTTCGGGTATCGCAATAGGTGGGTTAAAATATTGAGATTTAACTAAACTTACCTTAGTACAAAAGTTGATATTAACTGAGGTACAAAGTGTCAAATTTCAAAAATATATTTCAAAATTATTTTGATAATATTGGATACGTTTTAAATATTGAATAAAACTTGGTTTCCAGGGGTTTTCTGACAGGAGCTATTCATATCTAATAATTAATTTTTTGGTGTTAACTATAGGACGCTACCTACACTACTTTGAATTTTTAAAAACGTTGTAACTTTTGCTATCCTCTATATACCATCCGAGCCCAATATTAAACTCTTCTATGCGTTCTACACAAAAAAGGTATACCTTGTAAGAATGGCTCTAAGCAACCGTTTTCTAAATATTTGCGTTTAAGTTATTTAAGCATAATATCATATGAAAACACGTCCGTGACATGCCGGAGACGCACAGTCGGCACAGTGCGTTGAGAGATAGGAATTTCGGGACAAAAATCGTATCAGTCCTATTGCACTAAATTAGTTTTGTTATAGTATATAATTTCGTAGGGTACCATGCACTGCATATGCAGAAAGCAATACCGTAATATTATTATACAGGGTAATTAAAAAACAGGAGTCAATTTACAAAAATATACATATATATACAGGGTTGCGGTAATTTTTTTCTTATTTATGAGCTAATTTTATGAAAAAGAATATATATAAACATAGGTCTGAGATTGCATAGTTTTCAAGATTCAGGGTGTTAAACTTTTATTTTAAAAATTGTTTTTTTATAAATATCGTAAACATCCCTTATTCAATTTTCATGAAATTTGGTAATTTTATTTATTGCAATAAGAAGCTAATTTAGTTCTGACTTTATTAAATTTCCCAAGTCCAGTGGCGTCGTGGCGTCTTAATCGGCACTAAACCGAATATTTCTGCCAAAAAATGTACGCCACTGACTTTAATACAATTCTTGTATTTTCTTTAGAGTAGGCAAAGAAAGATACAACTTTTTGTCCCTTAATTTTTTCGTATCTTGTTAAGTTTTCGATGAAAAAATAAAATCTGTTAGATTGCATATTCCCAAACCACTCCTTAAACATAATAAAATTAATCTTTTGAAAATAACTTTTTATATTATTTACTTACAATTAGGTAACAACATTAACAAATACTAAGTTAAATAATAATAACATCTAAATTAACAAATATCGGTAAATTAAGTATTTTTAAAACTTTTTATTTGTTTCTTGTTTTTTCGGGACCCTCGTAACTAAAAATTAAATTTTATAAAAAGTTGCAGATAGTTGCAGCTAATTAATACAAAAAATTGCTCACTCTTTCACAAGTAAAAGGAGCCCAAAAACAGAAATATGGTTTTTAATGTTTTTTGAAAATCCATAACAAATCTTAATCTTTGTTTGCTTTTAAGCTTATTGCAAGACATATTTTAAAAAGATATAATTTTATGAATAAAAATCGTACATAAAAAATATTATTTTTTCTAAAATACAAACCTTCTAGATTATCAGCCATGAAAAACAATAGACACGTTTTTCTTACACTAAGTGTAGGTAACCTTTGAACTTGAGAAGAAAAAATCAAATGGCAAGGCACTTTTCTGTATTATAAAATGGACCACATATAGCTGCATATTTCTATATTGGCAAAGTAAAAAAAATTTGGTTATCTATGAGTAAAAATGAAGATATTTTAAGTTATTATGAAAACGTTGATTTCGGCATTTCTGTCAATATATACTGTGCGACGTGACACTAGGAAATGATTTAATTTATTTAAACGCCTCAATGTTCCGTCGATATCCCGTCGCCGCTCGCTGTGTGCCGGAAGCTTTAGTGCAACCCAAAAATGCCTTTAAAAACAGCTTATTAGCCATTACTACAACTGCTTTATCATAAACGAATAATTGAATGCATGGCTGGCGAACCGGTCGATCGCGACTATTAGTCTAGTCGATCGTAGCAAAGCAACAAATATAAATACGTAGAGAACACTGCAAAACGCTATTACCAACTGCTGCAAACATCATCTTGTATTATTTTTCAATCGTCGAAGTATGTAACTGGTAGATCGCAGTGGGTGTCGTCAGTTAAAAGTCGATTTTGGGTCTAAAGAAGTTGGCCACCCCTGATTAATGGCACATATAGGCAACCGCCGGCACGCAGGCTAGATGCGGCCAGCTATATGATTTGATTCGGCCCGCTACGATACATTTGGAAAAACCTTATTAAAAAAAATAATTAAATTAAAATTACAATACTCACGGAATTAAGGCGGCGAACAAGTCGAGTGACGGCGATCCTCAAAAGTGGTATCCTTTTGAAAAATTATCAGTGGCAAAATACAAACACCCGACAAATTCTTTCCGATAATGCGGATAGTCTGTTTGGCGCCAGGCGCGTTTACCCTCGATTTGCTTACGCACAAACCCGTTTTTCGCCCATGAAATGTAACTTTTGTTTCGCACAGGTAATAACATCGGCAATCCATTGAGATCAGTGATTCTAGAGCATCCTTTTATTTTGCCTATACAAGCGGGTAAATGACCCGAAGTTTAGTTCAGTTCTATTTGAGCTATCGAGGTAATAACTTCGACCAGCGAAATAAGTGTAAAAATTTCAAATTTAAGGATTTAATGGTAATTAATGTTTCACTTATTTTGTTATTTTAATAAATTGATATTATAACAACATTGTCGTATTATTTCATGTCTGATATCTGTTGCAAAAAATATAAACACTACTTTAAAGGTTTGTTCCTACATCTGTCAGGAACAGTTTGCAAACCGTCAGGCTCATGCGTAGGGGATAAAATCCGTTGAATTTTGTCTTATGCGCATGCTTTGACAGTTTGCAAACGGTTTCTAACTGCTGTAGGCTGTAGGAACAAGCCTTAAAAAAGTACTATTTTCAAACGCAGCCCGCGAACGTATTTGCCCACTACAGTTTGGCCCGCAACATGTCAAAATTTTCCATAACTGATTTAATGTCCATATATAAGGAAGGTGGTCCAACGGACCCTACAAACTATAAACCGATTTCAATAATTAGTAATATGACAAAAATGTGTAAAGAGTACACTGACACCTTTTTTAGAAAACAACAATTATCTTTACAATAACCAGTTTAGTTTTAGAGAATAAAATAATACAAAAGATGTGACTTTCTTATTAACAAAAAAAAATATTTTTCTTCTTATAAAAAAAATTATTACAGTATTTTTATGAATCTGGCAAAAGTTACTTATAAAATATAAAATACTTGTTTCTCATGATCCGTTGCTAGAAACGATAGGTATTTGATGTTGGTATTAGGGGTCAGGGCTTATGACATGCTGATATTCTACCTAGGTAATCGCATGCAAAAGGTTGTTATTGACGGTTTAGTTAGCTCCAGAAGAGTGGTAAAAATTGGTGTACCGCGTAAACGATTAAAATGAAATTTAGTAGACTTATTTATTGTACTTAATAAGGTGGTTTTAAACCTCTACTACCTACTACTACATAAGGATTATTGGGTCCAGGGGCGTTTCAGTGGGCACTATAATTAATATTATTGGAAAAAGAAGTACGCCACCATTTTTTTAAATTTTATTTTGTTTTTAGATTAAGTCGTTAAACATGCAAGTTTTCATTCTCCTAATTTTTCTGCGTATCTTGATTCGTTTTCGAGAAAAAAATAAATCCACTTTAATTTCTTCTAAAATGCACCCGTAGACAACAAACAACAAAAATATAAAATAAACAATTATTAGCCTTAAAATAAATAAGTTCTCATATATTTTATTGAAAATCGTCATTTTCCTTATTTACTAAGCTTATTATTTATTATTTTTTAATTTTGGATTTTATTGTACGCTGTTTATGGTTACTTCTTGGTATCACTTAAAGCACCTTCAATTTTTTTTCTATAAAACAGGGCGAGATGCGAAGAAAACTCAAGAGACTAAAAAGTTGCATTTTTAATTGCTTTATTGGAAAAAATATAAAAACTTTATAAAAGTCAGTGGCGTACTTTTCTTTCTCAATAATATTGGCTGGGGTTCTCACTGACACGCCACTGGACCCAATTTGTAGGTAGGGTAGAGCTTTACAAGTGCCTTAATAAATTACATGGGTGCAACTAATTTTATTTTATTTTTTAATACCGACTTCTTTTTAAAAAGTTCAAGGCCCTGTTTCTCAAAAATGAAGCACGTGCGGACATATGTTAATGGGAACTTAGTAGACTATGCGCCACTTTAACGAGACCGACGCCGCCGACGCCTGACGTCAGGAATCTTGGGCAACACGTAGTTTAGGGTACTGCGCATGCGTCAAATCTCTGACGTCATATTTAGGAATCTTGTGTGACGCATTATTTGGGGCGTGGTCAATCTGTCACCTGTCATATGTCAAAAATTACGTGACCTTGAAAATGGCGTCTGTCAGTTGTCACTGTCATATTTCGTGAACCACGTGGTGTCTGCTTACGTGTATGAGATGTATCGTAGGGTCTTACGCATGCGTTAAAAAATGGCGCCTGTCAGCTGTCACCTGTCATATCTCACAAACCTGTGATTTTTCATAGTAGGGAGAGATAGGGAGTTCACGGACCTCCGTCCTCCGGAGGAGCTTATTATCTCAAGATCTCTGACGTCATTGAATATTTAGGAATCTTGCGCAACGCGTTGTTTAGGGCGTGACCCCTACTATCTTTCAAACCATAAATGTCATATGTCAAATGTCAACTGTCACCTGTCACCTGTCATATGTCAAAAATTACGTGACTTAGAAAATGGTCGCTATGCGTAGGATACTTGCGCTATAGTCATAAATTGATTTGCGCAAACGCAAAAATCTCAGGTCGTACCGTTAGGGCGCTATCGATAAAAATCGTAATTTAACCCTGATGATGAGTCATAAAATTTTTTAAATATAGTATTACGTCATACCTATCGAAATTTTAACCATAAAGGCGTTACAGCTGTTTAACAATAGTTGAGAGATATCAATAAGCGATTAGAACGGTAACCCCATAGCAAAATCAATCATAGCGGCCTTATTAGTAGACTTAGAAGAATGAAACTTGGCAAAAGGATAGTCGACGACGTTTCGCCAATGATTTCAACGTCAAACTTGTCAAACGTCATAACAGAGACAAATATAACCTCACTTATCGAACAACGCACGTGTGTTAAACCTAACGCGCAAGCCCCCGGCTTAAGCCCAACGCGCTGCTCGTCAAGCCTAAGAACAGGGTAAGAACGCGTGGCGGGCCCATTTGTCATTCGAAAATTTAGTAATCTTACGTAACGCCATTTAATTTTTAACCAATTAGAGAGCGGT
Source organism: Listronotus bonariensis (assembly GCA_014170235.1). NCBI lineage: Eukaryota > Metazoa > Arthropoda > Insecta > Coleoptera > Curculionidae > Listronotus > Listronotus bonariensis. Next base: position 22,696 of record JACEGR010000964.1, on the reverse strand, counting down.
TTAACCGACTAGATTTTACTAAACATACCCCTTATAATTTCAAGGTCAAAGCATACAAAACGTCAATAATAACAAAGATAGCTGCGGTTAGATAATAAACGGTAAAAAACAGTGGTAACTAAATAAAAAGCAGTGTTTGTAGTAAAGCATTTATTATTAAATAAAAAATACATACATGGTTGCTATATTGCTAAATAATTCTTAGAATAATGCCTTATAAAATAAAAAGCAGTGTTTGCAGTAAAGCATTTATTTTTAAATTAAAAAAATACATTGTTGCCATATTGCTAAATAATTCTTAGAATAATGTATTACGGTTATATAAACTCTTCTTACAGACCCTGTTAATGGTGAATATTTTACAAGTTTGTCATGAATAATTAAACAGTAAGCATTTGTGTTTGCAGAAAAGTTTTCTTTTATTTCAATCTCTAACCTTACATCAATAATGCCAGAATTAAGGATTTCATTTTGTCTTGAACAATCAATTACAATTAAGGGTGCATTGTTATTAAATTTTTGGGAGTTAAAAGTGGTTTGTTTTCTTTTTCGTAGTAGCTTTCTTGAAATTCTGAGTACATTTCATAGAGAGTAGCTATTATACCTCTTGAAATTTCCAAATTTAAATTATCGTATGGATAAAATTCAGAATTTAAATAAAGCTTTGCATTTGATACATCACAATGATCAAATAAGCTACAATTTTTCTTGTAGATATCTTTTCGAGCTGTTTGAAAACCTAAAATTATCCATCTTGGTCTTTCCACCTGCACAGAAGTTTTAATGGTCCATGTAAGGTGTTTTCCAATTGGTATTGAAGGATGTTCTGTGAGTTCCCAGCTTCTAAAACCGATATCCAATTCAGTTCCACTTCCAACAATCTGTAAAAGTTCTAGTCGTTCAGCATCGGATACTGTAATATGTGGTAGCTTCCAAACAATTTTATCAATATTAACTTCTACATTTTCTCCATCGGTAGTGTTAATAACGGCATTTTTATCGGAAGAACTTCTTAACAATATCAGTTCATGCTTAACATTTATAAGTATCTTTTGAAAATCTTCAGCGAATCCTAGTAATGTCCTTAGTGGGACACAAACAATAAAAGTTTGAGCCTATCCCGTCCCAGGTATAATCATCTTCAATACTCCAACCAGCGTTTTAATATTTAATTAACTCATTACCATTGTAAGAGACATAACCTTTCATTGTTGCTGCTATTCCAGGATATCTAATCGAATCACTAACTTTTCCGCCAATTTCAAAACGAATTTCTTCAAAGAGGTGTTCCACAAAGTTGTTTACAAGTTTAGCAGTGTCTGAAACTCTTCCATCGGATCCTTTTAAAAGTCGTCCTTCCAAATAAATATGACTTGCCCTTGCCCGAGGTAAGGTGTATATATCAGTTTGTTGCACCGGTATTCGAATTTCATCATTATTTTTAAAAGAGCTGGAGTACGGTAAATGGCTATGCCTTTCTATTTTTGTAATAGAGTTATCAAAGTTTAGCGAATCTGTCACGTTTAAAATGCTCATTTTCAGAGTTCTTAACAAGAAGCCCTATGGATGCAAGAAATCTTATATTTTCTTCTGTTAAGCTCTTTTTAGTGTTCCAAAGCTGGTTAAAATTGACAATTTTTTTGACGTTATATTTAACAACCATAATACGTGTGCTCTGCACAATGTTCTGCCGTATACTGACACACACATCACGAAGTAGTTATTTATAAAGACTTTCTCAAATGTAATCTAATACTAATAACTTCTCCTCTAAAGTCAACCAATTCACCATCTTGATTAACCAGTTTTAATATAATGTTGCTGATTTTGGTGGATACAGGCATATAAAGCACATTTTGAGGAATTTCTATAATTTTGAAACCAGCTGGTACTGATGGCGAAAATTCATGTATTGTATGAACAAGCTTATTATTGTGATAGGCGCCAGTAACGATATTACACTCGATTTTAATCACGTTAATTTTCAAAATGTTTACAGGTTTTTGCGATACATGTTTAACGTTGGGCTTTAGCAAACTATTATGAAATCCCAACAATTTTCCAATAGAATTTGTCTTAGTAAAGTCAACTGTATGAGAACATTCAAGCTCGCACTTGAGCGTATTGACATTACCCTTTAGACTTAGGGTACAATTAAAATCCTTGATGACTTTATTTTTTACCTGTATGGCGTCTTGTAGATAATCATTTATTGCACTTATTTCATATGATCCAATCGGTATTTCTAGAGTAATATTACCCACATAAAATTTGTTATTGCTATTATCAATGTTGGGTATGGCGTTAAACGTTTCTAAACTGACTAATCCAAGCTCGTACTCACTAGTGTCATCTCTCAAGTATATGGGCGGGTTATAGTTTGCTTCTAAAATGGAACTATTACCACTCAAGCTAAAGGTATGCATGACGGTTGAAGTAAGACTAAATTTATTTCTTGAGTCTCAAACCGTTTTTGTATGGTCCTAAATATAAACCGCTACCAGTTTTGCTAATCGCAATAGATTCCATTGTTTTGTTGTGTCTCTTTTCTTCTTCTAATCTTTCTTGCGCCGCCTTAGAATCTTTAACAGCTTTTACAATCCCTGATATTCCGCCGCTAAGTGCTCCTACGGCGCTTAAGCCGGCAAAAAGTGGTATTAAAAATGGTAGAAATCCGCCGACTACAGGTAAAGGTACTACATCTGCAGGTTTTTCTTTTTCCACCCCATTGAATGCTTTCAGAGCCACTTCAGCAGCAGGGAAAAGATCTTGCGGTTTTTCCGCGTACAATGCCTCCCTCGCTTTTTGAAACGCGGTCGCGAAGAGAATCCCCTTGCCTCTCCGAGCAGTTTTTTTCTTAATTGTTTTTTCTTAAACTTCTGCATGACCGTACAGCACAAAGTATTTGGCAATAATAAGGAATGAATCAGAATGTTAAGTATATTTATATATGTTACGTCATTGAGTCAACACATGTCTAGAGCTACATAAAGATTTTTAACAATAATACCGTATTTAAGAAAAACAGTACCGTATTTAAGAAAAACAGTACCGTATTTAAAAAACAGAGCCGTATTTTAGAAAAACAGTGCCGTATTTGAGAAAAACGGTGCCGTATTTTAGAAAAACGGTGCCGTATTTTAGAAAAACAGTGCCGTGTTTTAGAAAAACAGTGCCGTATTTTAGAAAACGGTGATGTATTTTAGAAAACGGTGCCGTATTTTAGAAAAACGGTGCCGTATTTTAAAAAAACAGTGCCGTATTTTAGAAAACAGTGCCGTATTTTAGAAAACGGTGCCGTATTTTGGAAAAACGGTGCCGTATTTTAGAAAAACAGTGCCCTATTTAAGAAAACGGTGCCGTATTTAAAAATAAAGGCAGTTATCGCTTAAGCGCTTAAGCTAATTATTAAAAATACAGGGTGATTCACGGTCGATGGTAGGTTAGACGTTTATGGAAAACGGAACATAGAATTTTTCTGAAAATTTAGCATCTTACATTTTCTTACCTGTTCTATCGATCTAAAATATTTTTAGCATTCCGACGTTGCCGCTTTTATCAAAATCTCCTAAAAACTTTGTTTTTTTAAATGGAACACCCCTTATATTAACAAGTTTTTATATTTGCCTTTTTATTATAAAACTTTTTTGTTACTATTGCCCTATACCTATCTCTATCGGTTTTCGAGATAAAAAATAATTTGTGGTAAATATGGTCCAAAACATGGCCCTAATTAAACTTAAGTAAATTAGTGCTCTCAATTCATAAAAAGTTGATGTTTTGGTGATAGTTTAGACAGACACAATGTATTTAATTTACACCGAGAAATCAACTCCATGTCATACAGGGCGTGCTAAAATTACTATTATTTTCGTTATTCTTAAAAGGTGTCAAAAGATCATTTTTTCAAATGAAACCCCCTGTATATTACTCAATAAAATAAAAGATAAAGAAGAACGCTTTAAGATTACATATCATGTGCCTATACCTAAATCATCAAGTTTTCTTAATGAAGCCGCTTTTTGTAAAAATATATTTTTAAAGAATTTAATTTTAAGTAACCATGAAAATATTAAGCTTATGACAGTTTGGTGACTTTTATAAGTAACTTATTAACACTATTGACGTTGTTAAATATAATCTTCCAAAATGAACGCAAATATTGATTATTCAATCGAAGTTCTTATGAAACTATTTATTTTACATGGAGAGTGTGATCAAATCATTGCCAGAAGTTGCAAAAATTTAACCAAATGTATCCTAAATTAACACCAGTAAACGAGAGAAAGTTTGTATGATTAAAAAATAATTTCATTAACATGTGAAGTACAGAAAATAACAAAATTGTCAACACACAATAACAAATTTTTACAATAAATGCTGAAAATGTTGTCCATTACAATCTAAACATTTTAAAATGTACTTTTGTACACGACTCGTGGTCGCTCTTTCAATTTGATGGGGATCCAGATCTTCAATACACCGCACTATTCGCCGTCGCAGTTCTTATTTAGTAGGCACTGGAGAAAAAACCCTTTCTTTTAAAACACCCCATAAAAAAAGTCAAGCGGTGTGAGATCGGGTGATCTCGGTGGTCAATCCCATGGCCCCAAGCGCCTAAACCAACGATCGTCAAACATTTCGTAAAGTTCCCTGGAAACTGCCTGGGTGCAATGAGCTGGCGCTCCGTCCAGTTGAAACCACGAATTCCTATATTCCTCTAAAGACATATTATCGACGAAATCGGTAACAGTCGTCCTTAGTATTTCGAGATATCTCTCAGCATTAAGTGTGTCATCATAAATAAAAAAGCTAATTTTATTCTTCTTTAAAATACAGAAAACATTTAGTTCAAATTTTTCTTGAAACCCCATTTCTTTTGTCACATGAGGATTATGATCAGCCCAAAAATGCTTATTCCTTCTATTAAAAATCCCATCCCTCGTAAATTTTGCTTCGTCGCTCCAAATTATTTTTGACAAAAATTCTGGATTCTCCTGTGTAAATATTAAAAGGGTTTCGCAAAAATGCACTCTACGTTCAAAGTCTTCCGCTTTAAGGGCTTGAACTTTAGTAAATTTATACGGATGCATTTCGTGATTTTCCAAAATTCGTTGTACTGAAGCATATGATACACCCAAATCTTCTTCTGCACTACGAATTGAAGCCTCTGGATATGCATAAAAATATGCCAAAACGTTAACGATATTGTGTTCATTTGACGTAACGGGTTTTGGTAATGTTGGAGGCGCTTTTAAATTTGAGCCATAGTTAATGAAATTATTTTGTAGTCGCACAAACTTCCTCTCGTTCATTGATGTTAATTCAGGATACATTTCGTTAAATTTTCTGCAACTTCTGGTAATGATTTGATCACACTGTCCGTGTAAAATAAATAATTTCATAAGAACTTCGTTTGAATAATCAATATTTGCGTTCATTTTAGAAAATTATATTTAACACCGTTAATAACTGTTTATAATATACTTATAAAAGTCACAAAACTGTCATAAGCTTGATATTTCCATGGTTACTTAAAATTAAATTCTTAAAAAAAAATCTCAAAAAAACGGCTTTATTAAGAAAACTTGATGATTTAGGTATAGGGACATTATATGTCATCTTAAAGCGTTCTTCTTTATCTTTTATTTTATTGAGTAATATACAGGGGTTTCATTTGAAAAAATGATCTTTTGACCCCTTTTAAGAATACCGGAAATAATAGTAATTTTAGCACGCCCTGTATGATATGGTGTCGATTTCTCAGTGTAAATTACATTCATCGTGTCTGTCTAAACTACCACCAAAACATCAACTTTTCATAAATTGAGAGCACTAATTTACTTAAGTTTAATTAGGGCCATGTTTTGCACCATATTTAACACAAATTATTTTTTATCTCAAAAACCGATAGAGATAGGTATAGGGCAATATTAACAAAAAAAAATTATAATAAAAGGGCGAATATAAAGATATGTTAATATAGGGGTGTTCCATTTAAAAAAATAAAGTCTCTAGGACTTTTTGATAGAAGCGGCAACGTCGCAATGCTGAAAATATTTTAGATCGATAGAACAGGTAAGAAAATGTAAGATGCCAAATTTTCAGAAAAATTCTATGTTCCGTTTTCCATAAACGTCTAACCTACCATCGACCGTGAATCACCCTGTATATCTTAACCATGGATTTGAACAAGTTGGACAAGGATGTGAGGCGTAAAATAAATGAAGCTACCAATAGTATTCGAAAAAAATACCAGGATTTAAAGAAGCAGCAAAGTGAGAATGGCGAGCTAGAGTTCGACACGAATGATGATCAGCGCTCAGAAGATAAGCGGAGTTTGCAAGAAGATCCAAACATTCTTCAAGTCCTTGATAAACATTCGCGTAGTGTAAAAAATTATATGATTCAATAAAAGCTGGCCGTTATGAGAATGCTGTTATATTGGAAAATACGTATAAACCTTTGGCCAGAATAATATCCAAATCAATAGAAAACACTCAATCTGGTAAACAGCCATTTATACCAAAGTCCTTAAAAAGACGTCAAAGCGAAAATTTTACTCATACAGTAATAAAGAAAGCACAAACTCCTCTTAACTTGGCCAGTCCCGTTAAAAAACAAGACGATATAGCTGAACAAGAAAAAGAATATATGGATGATGAGCCGTCGGAAGATGATCAAATGATGGAAGAAGGCGAAACAGAGGAAACTGATTTAAACAGAACTATCTATGAGCACCAACCTGAAGAAAGTTACTTTGATGGTGATGACTTTAGAGTCGACCTACAATTGAATTCTGTTCAGATTGATAGTATTTCGGAAGAATCCTTTCGAGAATATCTAGATCAGTATGATCCGCTACTTAGAGAATATGTGGAAGGTTTTATAAAAGATACGGAAAACAAGTACGATCGAAACTATTTAAAACATGATATGGCTACTGATCATCTAACTTTCGGTGATTCTGACTTGAATTTAATGGCCCAGATATTTATGTTAAAGGGGAAAAATTTATTGGAACTCCTGGTCTATATGAACTTATATTTAAGACCAATCCGTTAAAAAACAAATAACAGCACTAGACGAGCGAACATTTGCAAAATTGGTTTTGCTAACGAATGCTAGTAAGAGAAATTTTGATGAAAACGAACAGCATGTTGGCAACAGAGGTGTCAAGTACATTTTAACAATTAAACCATTACTCGAACGTATAAAAGAGGAGCAAATAAGAAAACAAAAAGAACGCGATAAACAGTTGCGAATTACAAGAGCACAAAATACTCAAGACTATGGTTTACCAATTGATACTAAACATAAAATATTTAACAATAATAAAACTGATTATATTTACTGGGATGATCCAAATGAGCTTGTGGATAGATTAAGATTGTTAATGGCTAGCAAGAAAGTGGGTAATAATAACCACCAAAATGAGATTATGAGTATTATTGAAGAGTTAAAGGAAGCCGATATTATTGAATAAAAAGAGTTGATTTAGTAACATTACCTCATTTTCAAGATGACTCTCGACAAATTCGGACGTAATTTAACTCATCCATATCATTTAGCAAAAAAGCTTAAAACAGAAGATGGTGTAAAGGATAAGCCCGGAAACAACTTGTATGGCTACATGAATATTATGTTAGTTTGCAAAAAGGGCTTGTCAAAACACCTTTATATAAATGGCACAAAATTTGATTACTACAGGTTTCCCATTATTTGCCTATTTTATAAGGCATTCTTCTAATAATTATTTAGCAATATGGCAACAATGTATTTTTTAATTTAAAAATAAATGCTTTACTGCAAACACTGCTTTTTATTTTATAAGGCATTATTCTAAGAATTATTTAGCAATATGGCAACCATGTATGTATTTTTTATTTAATAATAAATGCTTTACTACAAACACTGCTTTTTATTTAGTTACCACTGTTTTTTACCGTTTATTATCTAACCGCAGCTATCTTTGTTATTATTGACGTTTTGTATGCTTTGACCTTGAAATTACAAGGGGTATGTTTAGTAAAATCTAGTCGGTTAAACCGCTCTCTAATTGGTTAAAAATTAAATGGCGTTACGTAAGATTACTAAATTTTCGAATGACAGATGGGCACGCCACGCGTTCTTACCCTGTTCTTAGGCCCGACGAGCAGCGCGTTGGGCTTAAGCCAGGGGGCTTGCGCGTTAGGTTTAACACACGTGCGTCGTTCGATAAGTGAGGTTATATTTGTCTCTGTTACGTGTTAAAGAATGCGTTGCATAAAATTCCTAAATTTTAAATGACAGGTTTGACGTTTGACAAGTTTGACCTTGAAATCATTGGCGAAACGTCGTCGACTATCCTTTTGCCAAGTTTCATTCTTCTAAGTCTACTAATAAGGCCGCTATGATTGATTTTGCTATGGGGTTTCCGTTTTAATCGCTAATTGATATCTCTCAACTATTGTTAAACAGCTGTAACGCCTTGATAGTTAAAAATGACGACATGCGGTTTTTGCCATTCGATAGGTATGACGTAATACTATATTTAAAAAATTTTATGACTCATCATCAGGGTTAAATTACGATTTTTATCGATAGCGCCCTAACGGTACGACCTGAGATTTTTGCGTTTGCGCAAATTAATTTATGACTATAGCGCAAGTATCCCACGCATAGCGGCCATTTTCTAAGTCACGTGATTTTTGACATATGACAGGTGACAGGTGACATTTGACATTTGACATATGACATTTATGGTTTGACAGATAGTAGGGGTCACGCCCTAAATAACGCGTTGCGCAAGATTCCTAAATATTCAATGACGTCAGAGATCTTGAGATAATAAGCTCCTCCGGAGGACGGAGGTCCGTGAACTCCCTATCTCTCCCTACTATGAAAAATCACAGGTTTGTGAGATATGACAGGTGACAGCTGACAGGCGCCATTTTTTATAGCATGCGTAAGACCCTACGATACATCTCATACATGTAAGCAGACACCACGTGGTTCACGAAATATGACAGGTGACAACTGACAGACGCCATTTTCAAGGTCACGTGATTTTTGACATATGACAGGTGACAGATTGACCACGCCCCAAATAATGCGTCACACAAGATTCCTAAATATGACGACAGAGATTTGACGCATGCGCAGTACCCTAAACTACATGTTGCCCAAGATTCCTGACGTCAGGCGTCGTGACGTCTGGCGTCGGCGGCGTCGGTCTCGTTAAAGTGGCGCATAGTCTACTGAACTTTTATGTTAAAAGGCATAAGAAATCGCCCTCTTCAGTTTCGTACCGTAGTTATAAAACACCCTATATACATGTTACGCCAAATTGTGTAATTGCCGATTTCATGTATTCGTGCAATAGGCAGTAAATAAAACTGTCACGTTGGGGTGGATATGGATAGTTTTGGTTAGTTAAATCTTTTCACGAATTAAGCAACATTTGGCTGGTGCTAGTTAACTTAGTCTAATTATTCCTAAAACTAAAACTCTTAACCTTTTTAGTAACCTCTGCTGATTAGCCTATTAAAAGAATATAATAAAATTTATTCTACTTCCTGCGCCGTGCCAGTAAATTTCTGCAAATGTTTAAGTATATAAGTCAAGTTAAAAAAATTAAATACGAAGGCAGGCCCGCCGAGAGGACGTTGATGCAGTACAAATTACCGGGGCCCGGACTGATTGGAAGATCCCGGACCAAATAGGGGGCCCGTGCGGGATTAGAAACGTAAATGGAGCAATGGAGTAAACCTTTTCGGCGGCCCTGTACTCTCGTAGTATTGCAGACCAAGACTTTTGTTGGGCAGGTCACATTTTTACAACAGCTTAAAGAATTAAAAAAATTGTACTACAAATTTTACCAACTACGCAATATCTTACAACATAAACTTCTAAAACAGTTTATTCGTCATTAGTCATATCTTTACTACGCTACTGTATTGTGGTATGGGGTAGATTGACTGACAGTATTTTAAACATATTTAAAATATGCCAAAATAGGATTTAAAAATATATACTTATATATATATATTTTAAAAATATTAGATACAACACAGAATTACTATACAAAGAAACAAAAGTTCTCAATCTGCGTACGCTATACGACGTCCATTCTTGTCTTGTGTACTTTAATAAATCTAAAAATGTATTTACGTATTTGGAGCACCAGTATGAAACCTGATCAGCAAAAAATAAAACTTATGTAACCTTTTAATTTACAAAATTTGGCTTGCAAGGATTTTTTTTTGCACCAAAATTTTATAACTTGCTGCCAATATTGCTAAAAAACCTTTCGGGAGCAAAAACAAACTTAATTATTAAGGAAAAAAATGAAAATTACGATACCTTAAAGCGTTCTTCTTTGTTTATTTACGCAGGTTTCAAATATTCTATCTGACACTAACTTACCACCTGGCTGCTACGTCACTTGCTTACCATTTCATTGTGCGCCTTGTCTAAGGATGACAAGTCAAACTCAGACATAATTTATTAGTCTAGCTATTCCCTTTCATCCGTATGGATATACAAGAAAGGTTATGTTAAAAATATGTCAGTAATGTTTGAAGAAAGTTTGCAAACTTTTCAAATAGTTTCCAACGTATTTTCAACATCTTAAAACTACTGCTGGAACAACAAACAATTGTATAATGTTACAAACATGGCACTGCTGGAACGACAAATTGGACGTGCGCAGAATCTGAACGGTTGCAAACATTTCTGACAGCCCGCAGAAACAAACCTATTAGGATAGATTTAATTACTCTATGTTCTAGCTGTCACTAATAATTAAACTTTGGTAAGGACTCAAAAATGTACTGTATTTTTGAACCTTATATAATATATTTGAATTTGAAAGTGAAATTTAATGTACTTTTTTGGTTGCACTAAACCCCTTAAATGCAAATATCTTGAAAACGGTGGCTCAGAGCCATTCCTACATAGTTCATCTTTTTTTTGTGTAGAAAGCATAGAAGAATTTACTGGTTTACTTCAACGGTACATACAGAGTAGCACAAAAAATTGGGATGTTTTAGAGAAATTCAAAGTAGTAAAGGTGGCGTCCTCTAGTTAACACATAAATATTAACATCAGATATAAAAAGCTCATGTCAGAAAACTGCTAGATACTAGGTTTTATGACAATATTTAAACGTGTCAAATAGTATCCAAATAATTTTAAAATATTGTTATTGTACCTATTAGGTTGAACTTCGACACCCTGTATCTCGGTAAATATCAACTTTTGTACTAAGGTAAATTTAGTTAAATCGCAATATTTTAACTTTACAATTCTCCAGTTAAATTTTGGCCTATTACTTAAGGACCACTCTGTATAATGCAAACCCAAGTCGACATGTTTAAAAAAATGGTTAAACATTTTTTGGAACGAATAAAGGTAAAATTAGAAAGATTGAATATTTACCATTTACCTATAAAGCACTGAAATGTCATAAAACTCGAAATTAATTTATTTAGACCTTTCTCTCGAAAATCTAGGAGCATTACTTTTTTAATATATTTTAAAATATAATAAAGGAAGTTGTGTACCTAAAAAAGTTAAAATTTTTGTTGACCAGTGTTATTAGAATAAGTTTAGTTAAAGGAAAGTGGGTACCAAAGACTATATTATACTTTATTTACTTTACTTTATTCTAATACTCTGTACTATTTTGCTTTTAATTATTATTAAAACGGAACGTTTGGATATTTTTTATAAGGATGCATTGGTTGATCTACCCAATTACTTTAATTACTTTTAAGTTTTAAATGGCACAACCGGTATATTTTCCAGATTGGAAAAACCATCGTACTAAATTGTTTATATATTGTTGTCAAAAAGATTAAGTGTATTGTATCCTCCATAGATAAATTTATTTGTCGGTGAACCTTTTAAAGTCAGCAAAAAATGAACAAGACTTCAAATATTATCCTATTATTAAATAATTATATTAAAAAAGAAATATAAAACAGGAGTCATAAGTAGTTATTAAAGTAAGCACAATCGATTAATAAACCAAGTAAAAATCAAACATTTAAGTGAAAGAACTACTGCCCGCACAATCGAGATTTGCGTCTGAAACAATATTAAGGCCGGCCAACAGGGACATGAAAAAAAAAAACAATTCACATCATTCTACGCTCGAACTAACCAGAACATTCCCACCATATTCTGTGTTCCGCCATAGTGAATTTGAAGTATCATCACTCTATTTTCCGTGTTACTTTTAGCAAGCCCCTTTTATTTGATACGCATATTGCAGAGGTGTATTAAAATTAAGTAGTCAAGTTATACCCAGCAAGCCCTTTCATTTGATACCTATATTGTAGGAGTAAATTAAAAATATCTAGTCCGCCATTTTAAAAAGTCCGCCATAATGGATAAAGAGTGACGTCACATTATTTTTTGAGTTACTCTCAGCAAGCCGTTTCATTTAATACCCATATTGTGGGGGTGCATTAAAAATCTCTAGTCCGTCATCTTGGGGATTCCGCCATGAATTTAGAATAACGCCACACAGCTATTCATGCATTGTCATCCAAACCAAACGTGTATACCAAATTTCAGCCCAATCGGTTGAGGATAAATGCTTAAAAATCAAGTTGCAAGATTCCACCCTTACGTACATATAGAGCAAGATCCTAGGGCCTCCAGACCTTTCTTATTTTCTCAGAAATAAAATATATCAAATAACCTAGTGCTAGTATATACCATGCGTGTATGCATATTTTTTAACTTGATCCGTCGGCCAATTTACAGGTATCAGGTGCTAAAAGTAGATAAAAATAGTACTTACTTTTACTTTTTACTAAAATCCCAGTTCTAATTTTTATGTATATTTTAGAAAATATTATTTTAAATGTATAATTATTAATTACTGCATAATTAAAAATATACAGTGTCTCCCAGGATAAATGTTTAAACCTCTTTTAGGAAACTTGTTCGCATGGTCAAAAACTAAAAATACAAAATTTTACTCGTATTGGTATTATACAGAGTGAGTTATAACTAAAAATATAAAAATGCCCAGAAGTACTTTAATTTTTAAATAATGGATCAAAATTGTATGAGTCAATGATGTAAAGAATTAAATTTTATGTCAAAATGAAAGATAAAGAATTAAAGCAAAAAAAACATTTTTGTCATTTTTTTACAATACGCATTAAGTTGACTGAGTAAGCAATAAAAAAAATAAAATGATAAAATATTCTTTTAAATTTCACTTCCTTTAGCCCATTATTTAAGTTGTAATGCGTAATGTAAATAACTAACAAATAACATTTTTTTTTTACTTTTATGCTTTAACTTTAAACTTTGACTTAAAATGAAATTCTTGTCAATTTTGTTCCATTTAAAAAAAAATGAAAGTACTTCTGGGAATGTTTCATATTTTTACTTATATATAACTCGCCCTGTATGATACCAATAGAAGTAAAATTTTGTACTTCTTAGTTTTTGACCATGCGACAAAATTTCCTAAAAGGACGTTTAAACACTTAAATATGTTCCATTTGTCCTCTTGTAACAGATATCCTGGGACACACTGTGTATTTTTAATTAGCCAGTAATTTTTATTAATAAATGTAAACATTGTTCTTCAATATTACTAAAGACCGATTAGATTAATAATTAAATTATTAATTACAAATTGTATAAAACTATCTACTATCACGAACGCGTTCATATACATAGCAAGCCTTTGTGTGTGTCTGGGGAAGTGTTCGAGCCCTTTGATTGATCTGGCAAAAATTATTATTGAATTAGTTTTCTAAGTATATTATTAGGACTAAGAATATAATTAAAGTTACATTATTTTTTTGAAAGTTTTAAAGCGCCCGGTATAAATTATGGTCGCTGAAATGAGTCTGGTATCAGACAGGTATTAATTAGGAATTTTTGATAATATTTTCTAAAATATACATAAAAATCAGCAGTGAGATTTTAAAAAAGTAAGTACTATTTTTATCTACCCTTAGCATCTGCTACCTGTAAATTGGCCGTCGGCTCAAGCTAGAAAATATGCATACACGCATGGCATATACTAGCACTACATTATTTGATATATTTTATTTCTGACAAAATAAGGAAGGTCTGGGGCCCTGGGACCTGGGACTAATACTTTGCATTTAAATAAAAGCTTCTAAAATACGAGTCGTCCCGGCATTAAAGTAGGTGAAAAGGAGGAATTAGGAACTTCATAATTGTAAAAACTTCAATTTGAATTTTTTGAACTTGTTATACTATTGAACTGTGGTATTGAAATATGGGTAAAAGGAAATTTCGGCTAATACTGATTTTTACCCAATCATATGGTTTTTCGGTTGTTTTAGAATAGCAGGCAGTTTCTACTAAAAAAATAGTTTTAATTAAATGAACTTCTATTAATTTTTAAACAACAAAAGCTAATACATCTAGACTAAATCTGCGATGCTTTTAAAGAAAACAAATAAAATATCGATTGATTTAACAATTAATAAAATTGGTGTATTTTTATACGTCTTTGCAAACTCCTAAAGCTAACAATCTTCACAGAATAATCTGAAAATGTGAACAAATCAATTTCGGCATATTTGCCCTAAAAACCATTATATTTAATGCTTTAAATTTGTGTTATATTCAGTATATTATAAAAATTTATTGATTTTAGTTCAACTATTAACCGCAGCTGCCTTTTTGTCAATTTTTTTTGCACCCAAAGTGCCTAATGAGACCGTGGTAAATTTTTCTTGTGCTGATAATAAGGCTCTTTTTCATAATAAAGTTGGAACGAAAATTGATAGTAGGTTGCTAGAAAAATCCAGACCAAGAATATTATGGCCAAATGTGAGGTAAGCATTAGTATTATTAAAATAGAATTAGTGGAATAGGATTGTTAAACAATGTTCTAGATTAAAATATTGTTACGGACTTTAAAAATAGGTATTTATTTTATAAAATTGTGTAAAGTTAGGATTTTTTAATTTAGTTTAGTAATTTATTTAAATAATTTTCTTTAGTTTTTCCAAATTCTTTTATTACTTTGAAAGGTTTCTGATAACTCTCGAGTAATCCATTTAGAACTTTCATTCGCTAATTGTCTCGAAAGTGGAAGCAACTCAGATTTTGACGAAATTTGGTATCCGGGGGTTTTTGAGCCTCTGATCA
Organism: Listronotus bonariensis; assembly: GCA_014170235.1. NCBI lineage: Eukaryota > Metazoa > Arthropoda > Insecta > Coleoptera > Curculionidae > Listronotus > Listronotus bonariensis. Next base: position 7,555 of record JACEGR010000964.1, on the reverse strand, counting down.
CGAATCTAAGATTTTTTGAAAACGTTGTTTCGTTTTCGAGATATCCATCATCAAACTTGTAAATCAAACTAACGTGATTTTCACTTTATTTCCCCTGCACACAATTTTTGATTTTAAGATAAAGTAGCACACAATATTTAAGTCTCACCTTTAAAAAAATCTTTTAGATTTGTGATTAGCGCCTCAATGGCCAAAATCGGAGTTGTTCCTACTTTCGAGACAATTACCTTTTATTATTAACCTGTACAAAACTAGTCAGCGGAGAGGATTCAGGTGAGTGACACGAAAAGCAGGAGTTTTTATCTTTACTGCCGAGAAAAGGAGATCTGTTTTTTATGCGTTATTAGGACAGTAGGAAATTATTTTAATTTATTTTTTTATAGCGTGGGTTTTTTAATTTTAATATAAATTTTATAATAAAAGCAATAATCTAAGAATTAAGAAAGAATTCTAGGGACTTGTTCAAGATATCCGAGACCAAAAATAGTATGTTAGTAAATTTGAAGGTATAAAAACGGAACTAAGAAGTAATTACAAGCAACGCTTAAGGGAAATATGAAAGAAAGTCCGAACTATCTGAATTGATTAAGTTTGCTGCAACTAACATTCTAGCAGTTCCTGTATTGCTTTATTCATTTGGAGTAGGTAACTGGACGCAAAGAGTTACGCGAACTGGACGTTAACACACGAAAAATTATGATCTTCACCGTTGCATCCATCCCCGCTTATCAGTATTGCTTTTCAGGTTGTCAAAAGCACAGATCCACTGCTGCAGTTAGTAAGAGAATATTAAATAACCAATGTTGAAACATTTCTGTTTAAAGCAGCCGAGCGGGCCGATCGAACTCTGTTACAGAAACATCGATAGACTCGATCGTGTGGAAAGCTTACGTTTGGGTTTTTGAAATCCGCCGAGCTTAAGTCTGAGTCCGACGGGTTCTTACTAGCAGGCCAAGATGGGGTGATAAACATATTGGTGTACTGAAGCCAATTTTCCAACGTTCATGCCACTGCATCTCAAGACTGTCGACAGCAACCCGAAACCCTTATGAACTTATTGTCAGCTTGTCCATTGTATGCTATCACCTTAGGCATTACTACGGCAGCGATGAAAAAGCACTTCTGTCGTTTGCTCCCAGCGACATTGAGGCAGTAGTGGAAAACGACAATAATTGTCGCATACATTTATATAAAAACTTACCACTCAAGTTATCTACGAAAAGAGATCGATTTAAGAATATCGCCGAAACACGTCAAAAGTTTTATTGAAGTGAAAAACATTTTTTACAAAAGATTGGACGGCTCCCTTTCATTCCCTTAATCACCTTAATCACGAGGGCCGCAACACCAAAACTCTTAAATGGGAAGGGGGCTTGAGTAATAATACATCATTTTAAAGCTTTTGACAAGTACTTTATAGGACTAAAATATAAAGTCAGTACCTTTACCTGCTACAAAATGGTGGTACTTTAGATATTACCTGAATATCTGATTTGGATGGCCATATTTCCGAAACTAATAAAGTTAGAAATACCAAATATGGTATTTTCTTAAAGCTCTTTTAATGATCTTTGGTATTGTGATACTGGTGATAATATAGAGGGTAGAACAAAAAGTGTATATTTTTTAAAGAAGTACCCTGTATATTATATCAGCATTTAAAAACCTTTTAAAGAACTTTAAGAAAATACTTCATTAATTATATTTAACTTTATTAGTTCCAGAAATATGGCCATACAAATCAGGTAATTAGGTATTATGTAAAGTACCACCAGTTTAAAGTAGGTAAAGCTATTGACTTTATATTCTAGAGTTATAAAGTACTCGTCAGGAGCTTTAAAATGACGTATCACGCGACCTCCTTTTTATTTTAAAATTTCGTGATGGTGGCCTGGTGGTTAATTAAAATTAAAATTTTGAAAAACATTCTTTCCGGTATTCATTAGACTTGCGCAGTAAACGTTGATTGATTTTTTTTTCATTGTAAGATCTCAAAACTAGCAATTTTAAGCTTTAAAATTATTTTTTTTTAATTTCAGTAAGACCATTTCTAAGTGAAATAAAACCATTTGAAAAACGTATGTTTCCGAAATTGTGAGATTATAAATGCACCAGCTAGTCTTTAATGGGTGTCCTAACTCTATTTATACACGAAATAGCTTTTCCCCAATAACTAATGTATAGTATATCATACATACATTTTTTAGTCAGAAATAGGTATAAAGTCAAACTTTGGTAAAATATATAGGGCGTTCCATAAAAAAAACCTTTGTTTTAATGCACGTTGTATACTAGCTATTACTGTTAATAAAATTACATTTTTTGAATAAGAGTCTGCACTTAGGCTGTGTTTATGTCGGAGAGGTTTTGAGCGAGGTTAGCACGCTGTTTATGTTGGAGCGGTTTTAAGCAAGGTTAGCCACGCGGCTCGATCAAAGCAGTCTTAACCGGTGTACAGACGGCACCAAAACTGTGACATTTGTATAAAAGTCAATGCTAGCGCGTAAATTTTAGAAAATACATTGACAGCGCAGCTCCAACATAAACATATTCTTAGGTATGTTAATAAGATTAGTGAAAATTTGAACCACCCCATTAGACATTAGATTAGTGTCCAGTGTACAAATAATACCAGCTAGATGCTTTTAATTTAATGGATTTGTGTTTTACTAGCAGGTATATATTACCAACACGTGTTTTGGCGTGTTATTCCTTTTATATATTTTTTAGTTATGTTATTGTAATTATTATTTTTGTTTAAATCAGTTGTTAACTATACAGTAAGGATATTAAAAGTCCTCCCCCATTTATCTTTTGAATGGGACAAGATATAGGGATCGGGTAAAATTTGGGTAAAAGGGTGTGACTTAAATTACTTTTTGGCATAAAAATGATTTTGGTCGAAAAAGGGGTACTGTAGGCCCTTTAATTCCCTACTTAACGCCACTTTGTTTTTTATAATCGGCCCAGGCGTTTTATCTTTGGACAAATCACGAAGGCTAACAGCCTAAATACTAACGTACCGTGGGTGTCTTAAGCGTAAGAGGGAGTTTGTTGACACGGGACTTAAATACTTGAAGATTTGGGGGAAGGAAAGACCTCCGCGGGCAGCAGGTTCCACAATCTAGAAACTCTTGGGATAAAAGAACGAACAAAGTGAGATGTACGGGGCCTGTCCAGTTGGACCGTATAGGGATGCATACGCGCGGAACCACGAGTTTCTCTGTTGAGAACCGTGAGTGGAGGAACTATACTGGACAATTCTGCAGAGCAGAAGCCATGGAAGTACCTATAAAAAGCGATAAATCTCCCACAGCCCGACGATGGGCAAGAGAGGGAAGCCTTTCTGTAAGTGAAGGATCATTAATGAGACGAATAGCTCTTCTTTGAATAGAATCAAGAATGTTTAGGGTTGTGGGGGACGCCATGCCCCAGATATGAGAACAATATTCCAAGGGAGGTCGGATTTGGGACACATATAAAGTGTATAAATTAGAAGCGGAAAAATACTTTTTGGCTCGAAACAGAAATCCAAGCTTCTTTGAAGCTGCCGTGGCTATAGATACAATGTGTTTATGCCAGTTAAGGTTACTTTCAAATGTGACGCCTACGAGATTGAAGGTGTCTTTGCTCTGTAAAACTTGGCCGCTCATAAGTAAAGGATGAGTATTTGATGACTTTTTTCGCGACAAGGAACATGACTGTGTTTTGGATGCATTAAAATTGACGAAATTTTTGGCGCCCCAATCCAATATTAAATTAAGATCCTGCGAAAGAGATATCTGCATAGCTCTGCGTTTATTTTCCACGTCAGGTTTAGTGATGAGTTTAGGAACCTGAAAACTGGAGTGAAGGGTACTATCGTCGGCGAAACTATGAATGGAATTAGTTGTGGACCAGAGAAGGTCGTTGATGTGAAGAAGAAACAATGTTGGTGCCAGAACTGAGCCCTGAGGGACTCCAGCATTTACTTGGTGAAAGCTTGAAGAATGGCCGTCCACAATAACTGATATACGTCGATCAGATAGATAACTAGAGAGCCAAGTACAGAGTTTAGTTGAAAGACCATAGGAGGGAAGTTTATTAAGAAGTGCGGCATGCCAGACCTGGTCAAAAGCTTTGGATATATCAAGAGCAACGATCTGGGACTCACCTAGAAACTCAAGAGACTTATTCCAACAGTGAGATACGAAGGATAGAAGATCTGCTGTAGATCTTTTGTGGCGAAATCCATACTGCCTGTCATGCAAAATTTTGTGTTTTTCTAAGTGCTTAAGAATTTGTGAATTAATTAATTTTTCCAGTACTTTACAGAGAACTGAGAGAATTGAAATTGGTCCATAGTTAGATGGAAGGGATTTAGATCCTTTCTTGGGAATAGGTTGAACACGTGCAACTTTCCAGCTCTCCGGAAAGATACCTGTGTCGTAAGAAATTCGAAAGACCGAGTTAAGATTGGTGCATGTTCTGGAGCACATTTTTTAAAACGATTGCTGGTATGCCATCCAGCCCAGACGATTCCTTGGTGTTAAGGGAAGAAAGGATACGCTTAATGTGTTTTACTTAAAAAATAATATCGGGCATTTTATGAGGAACTGGGGTAACCGCTGGAATTGGATGATTTACGGGAGGGTCAAGGGTTGAATTGGCAGTAAATTGTTTGGCAAATAGTTCTGCCTTTCCTTTAGCGGTAGAAATAATTTCATCTTCCAAAGTTAGTGGAGGGAAAGAACTGGTACAAAAATTTCTACTTATGTTTTTCGCAAAGGACCAGAAAGATTTGCTGCCATTTGAGCAAGAAAGAACTTTGTTTTTAATACGATTGTCGAAGGAGTCTTTGGCTTCAGAAATTGTTTAATTGTAGTAGTTTCTTGCTTCAATGCTGGCCTGTCGGTTTTCTGGATTAGGATCCTGTAGAAACTTCTTGTGAGCCTGAACTTTTAAAATTCTGGCTTTATCACAAGATTTGGAAAACCAGGGTTTGTTATTGGATTGTTTGGGGTTCTTGATGGTGTGTGGAATATAGGTTTCAATGTCCATTTCCATTTGAAAAAAAGTTGCTAATGCCCCCTTGATACTAGGTCACTGACAGAAATTATTTTTATGCCCGATATCTTGTCTCATTCAAAAGATAGGTGTGGGAGAACTTTCAGTATCCTCACTTTATACACGTATTTAGCTTATTATCTTTTATTGGTTCTCATTTTATTTTAAAAACCATTAAATACAAATTCAAATAATAATTGTATTAGTAAGATTTATATGTTTATATGAACGTTTATGTTTTATTGTATAGGTAGTGTTTACTTACACACACTAATTTTTTTATTTATATAAAACGACTGACCAAAGAAATGTTCAAATATAAAATAACAATTTTAAGTTGACCGTATAAGAAACTCCTTTTTATTATTTGTTCCAGCTTACTTGTCAAATGTCGTCAAAAGACTTAGTTATACTGTGCAACGACTGGAATCTCTCAGAATACTGTGATACTTCTTCAGATCTCACAAATGGATCCAAAGTAACTTTTCTTGCGTCAGTACCAATGGCTAAAACGTTGCTGTTTAATAACACAGATATCAGAAAAGACGAAAATAAACTTTACAAGGAAACTGTGGAATTTCGCGTCGCTAATGTTACAGTTGGGAAGGGTGAAGTTAACCCTGTGTGTCCCACTGACGGAATTAGGAGTTCCTGTAATTTGGGATGTAGTGATAAGGATATTCATAAATTGCTTCTAAAAAACGAGGTAGGTTAATGCCATGTTTATAAATACAAAAGGACTATACAGGATTATCCAAATTAAGTGCCACCATTAGTATCTTTGATATTGGTCAAAATACAAAATTGTTAAAATTGGCGGTAACTGTCCCGAAAGTAGGAGGAACTCCGACTTTGGCCAAATTTGGTGTTTTTGGGGAACCAAGCCGTTCACAAATCTGAAAAATTTTCTAGTCGCAAAAGGTTTCGTTTTCAAAACATCCACCATCAAAGTTGAAGATTAAACTATTCTCATTTTTACTTTATTTCCCCTTTTTTGCACGCTGTTCTTGATATAACACAAAAATAACATACAATATTTGATAAACACCTTTTAAAAACCTGTTTTTTATATATTTTACACCGTTTTTTTTATGAATAAATTGTTCATATCTTACTTCTAAACGACGCAACAATTGGTTTATTCCTTTTATGCTCTACAACCGCCCGAAACCGTTCTTGAACTATCAAAAGTGTCAAAACTGGTAAAAATACAATAGACTGCAGTTAAAAGGAACATTTTTGATGTCATTCCGGATGGTTCTAGACTCTAAAAGGAATACACCATATGCATACACTTTAAGCTGTCACGGGTGACTAGATTTAAAATTAATTTTTAAAATTAGTATAAAAAAGGCACAAAACTAATAAAACACAAGTTTTAAAAAGGTTTCTTGATGGTATATAAAATATTATGTGCCAATTTAGAGCTATATTATAAATTTAAAATTAATTTGTGTAAAAGGAAGGGGAGATATAGTAAAAATGAGATTAGTTCGATTTGATATTGAACGACACGTTTCCGAGTAAAAAAATCAGTTTCGGAATCAGCGTCCAAAAAAACTCCCGTATACCAAATTTTATTAAAATCGCAGTTGCTCCCACTTTCGAGGCAATTACCAAATTGGCAAACAATTGGCAATTGTGTTTTCCAGTTATACAGTGCATGTCTTTAATGCCCCCACCTTTTATTTCTTAAACGGATTAATTTAAAAAATTAACTTTGGTGGCTGGGCGCCATCTTGGAAAAAAATTAAATAGAAAGAGAAATCTTGTGACACATTATTTTAAAGCTCCTGGCAAATACTTTAATATCCTAAAATATGTTTAAAAATAGTTGAGAGATATCAGTTAGCGATTAGAACGGTAACCCTATAGTAAATCGGTCATTGTAGATATTGGTAAAATATTAATCATAACATTTAGATATTGACAACCTACGCTTTTACTATGATAAATGACAATATTTTAATGAAAATATTTTAATTTTTTAGTTCAAATAAGAAGAAAAGCGGTTTTTAGTTTTTTTTAAACTATTAATTATTTTCGTTTTTTTTTAGTTTCTTTTGCTACCTTTGACGGTAAGGCAAAAATTTAATGAAACAATAGTGGTAAAATTTTAAAATTTTTTCCAAACAGATTTGCAACTCACTAAAAATTTCTTCTTCATTAAGTAGCAAAGTTTAAAATTTTGCCAACAGATGGCAATCCAGGCAATGTTTGGACCGTTGCCAACATATTTGCAACCCACTAAAATTTCTTCTTCATTTAATAGCAAAGTTTGAAATGTTGCCAACAGATGGCAACCTAGGTGTTGTTTTTATAATATAATGGAATTTTTTTCCCAGCGATCAAAAAACAAGATAACGGGATACTGTTTGCAGATTATTGCATTGTCATGGGTCCTTAATACGTGTGCAAAGTTTCAAAGAAATCGAATAGCTGGAAGTTGGTTAAAATTAGGCTCAAAGATTCCGTTACATAGGCAGCCAGATGGATAGATAGATAGTTA